>JAGFMF010011603.1:2908988-2969782 GCA_019455555.1 Galemys pyrenaicus
CCCGATCCACTCATCTGTTTTTGGGCATTTAGGTTGTTTCCAGGTCTTACCTATTGTAAAGAGTGCTGCTATAAACATAGGGGTGCAGGTATTCTTTTTCTCTTTCATATTTGATGGGAAATATCAAGTCAGCATTTGAGAAGGCAATTTCATGGAAGTTGTTGTATTAATAATGTCCTTATTTTCTGTATTTTATAGTACATGAATTTCTTCTTTTTTTAAAGCAAGTCTTTTCTCTTTTTTTAAACATTTTTTTATGTATACAAGAACTGGGGTACATGCCAGAGGTGTGGGTATGAGAGAAATCACCAGAGACAGAGTGGGGAGCAGAACAGACAGATCTACTGAGATACATTGCTGAAGGGAGCAGTCAGTGAGACAGGAGAGGTCTGCTATGCCATGTGGGTCTGCTCCCTGGCTGGGGATCAAACTCATGCCCCTCTGGCTGGAGATAGCTTGATAGTGCTGAGACTTAACCCCTGTGCCACCTGGGAGCCCCCAGTGTTTGATGTCTTAAAAAACTTGTTGGGGGGCCTCCCTGGTGGCGCAGTGGGTTAAGTAACACACTATGAAGCAAACCGCAGCCACTGCAGCACAAGTTCAATCCCTGCCCCCGGCCAGGGAGGGGACCCACATGGCTTAGCGGACCTCTCCTGCCTCGCCCACTGCTCCCCTCAGCAGTGTTTCAGTCAGTCTGCCTGTTCTGCTCCCCACTCTGTCTGGTGAATTCTCTCACCACCCCCACACCTCTGGCCTGTACCCCAGCTCTTGTATGCATAAATAAATAAACCTTTAAAAAAAAAAAAACTTGTTGGACTGGAGAGGCTGCATCTCCCAGAACTACTCAATTCTGATAGGTAGCAAAGGGCTCAGATGGAGTACTTCTTTCACATGCACACTCTCTAGCTTCTAGCCCCAACCAACTCTTACACATCAATCCACTGTTTCTCCAGTCCAAAAACAGGTGTCAGGCAACTAGAAAACACTCATGGGGCCTCCCTGGTGGCGCAGTGGATTAAGCAACGCACTATGAAGCAAACCGCAGCCACTGCAGCACGAGTTCGATCCCTGCTGCCGGCCAGAGAGGGGACCCACATGGCGCAGCAGACCTCTCCTGCTGTGCCCGCTGCTCCCCTCAGCAGTGTACTTCTGTTGATCTGCCTGTTCTGCTCCCCACTCTCTGTGGTGAATCCTCTCACCCCCCTACACCTCTGGCCTGTACCCCAGTGCTTGAATGCATAAATAAATAAATCTTTAAAAAAAAAAAAAAGAAAGAAAACACTCATAAGCCCAGATCCCACTGACTTTACTCGAACTAGTTGATCCTAAACTGGTTTACTCTGCCCTGCTTTGCTCTCTTGAAAAAACTCCAAAAAGCTCTAGTTCAAGCCTTCCCCTTGGTCCTCTAGTCAGTCATCAGCCCAAGACCCTGTGTCTTCCCTGTGTCCCTATGTGGCACAAGTAAGCTCCTCTTTGGGATCTGTGAGAGCAATAAACTTCTTCCTTGATGAAGAGATTTGATTTCGTATCGTTCTATAGCTGTGTCAACTTTACCCTACTATAGCCAGCACTTGCATTCTTAGAAATGATATTTTGGTACGAGATTTTTTGGGAAAATATGTTTGACTTATATTTATTATGAAAATACTATTATTGTATGTTGATTATATATCTAACTAAAATATATAGTAAAAACAGTTATAAGAGCATAAGGGGGCCTCCCTGGTGGCGCAGTGGTTAAGCAATACACTATGAAGCAAATCGCAGCCACTGCAGCACAAGTTCGATCCCTGCTGCCGGCCAGGGAGGGGACCCACATGGTGCAGCAGACCTCACCTGCCTTGCCCGCTGCTCCCCTCAGCAGTGTGTTTCAGTCAGCCTGCCTGTTCTGCTCCCTGCTCTGTCTCTGGTGAATCCTCTTGCCTCGCTGGACTCTGGCCTGTACCCCAGCTCTTGTATGCATAAATAAATAAATCTCTAAAAAAAAAAAAAGAACATAAGGGATATTTGAGGAAGAGAAGAGATAATACCTAGTTTACCATTTCAACAAAGCTATGATTTTCATTTTCCATCTTCCCTCTAACTTTGCTTCATATGCATTCCTCCCTATATATGATTAACAAGAAAATATTAATGATTTCCATTAATTACAGTCCTCATATTTGCAGAACATTTTCATCTATCTCATTTTCAGATCTTAGGAAAACAGAAAGTAGTAGCCAGAGAAGTAGGAATCTAGAGTCTAGAAGCCCAGAAATAAGAATATTCCTAGAAGGGGGTGATGTTCTGTGTCAAATGATGCTCAACAGTGTGTATGTACTAAATGTTGCTCAATTGTTCACTATAAAATGATCCATTTTATGTTATGTGAATTTTACCTCAATTAATAAAAAAAGAAAAAGAAAAAAGTTCAGGGGAAGTGGTGTAATATTAGGTATGATAGCAAAATCACTTACCAAGATACAAGCAAAATATTTTTTCATCTCCTACCATAAGCAAAATTTTAAACCAAGATAATAAACATATGACTATGTAAGTATGTTCTCACTCTTTTTTTCTTGGAAATTAAAGTTTATTTAGAAAAAAAGGTAAAGAGTAAGGACTCCCAGGTATATAGTACGTGGGAGGAACAAAGAGAGCCCTGTGTTCTCACTTTTTTTTTAAAGATTTATTTATTTATGCATACAAGAGCTGGGGTACAGGCCAGAGTCCAGTGAGGCAAGAGGATTCACCAGAGACAGAATGGGGAGCAGAACAGGCAGGCTGACTGAAACACACTGCTGAGGGGAGCAGCAGGCACAGCAGGAGAGGTCTGCTGCACCATGTGGGTCCCCTCCCTGGCTGGCAGCAGGGATCGAACTTGTGCTGCAGTGGCTGCGATTTGCTTCATAGTGTATTGCTTAACCCACTGCACCACCAGGGATGCCTCTGTGTTTTCACTTTTAACAGTAATTAAAATACAGCATAAAGTGTGAATTCCAAATTGCTTTTCATCTGTAAATACAAGTGTATGTTAGGAACAGTTGAATGCTTTTTGACAGTACTAGAATCTGAAAACCCAGTGACGAAGAATTTTTATCCACTGCTATCAAGACAAAAAAAGAGAAGGAAAAGAAGACAAAGAAGAAGGTAAACTAGGAGACAAGGAGGTGGAGGAAGAGAATGTGTATGTGACAAGGAGGAGAAGGAAGAGAATGTGTGAGTGTGTGTGTGTGTGTGTGTGTGTGAGAGAGAGAGAGAGAGAGAGAGAGAGAGAGAGAGAGAGAGAGAGAGAAATTGNAGGAAGAGACTGTGTGAGTGTGTGTGTGTGTGTGTGTGTGTGAGAGAGAGAGAGAGAGAGAGAGAGAGAGAGAGAGAGAGAGAGAGAGAAATTGATTTCTACTCAGAAAAGTACTAAGAAACATATTTTCCCTTTATATAAGAAAGAAAAACTCTGTATTCTCAAGAACAATGATTTCTAAACTAGAATACTATACCCAACCAAATTACCCATGAAGTATGAGGGTAGAATTAGGACATTTCCAAAATATACAGTATCTCAAAAACTTCTCTCCTATACACCTTTCTCAGAAAGTGAGTGGAGCATGAGGGAGAAAATAATGGAAAGGAATTCATGGAATCCAGGAAACTGGAGATCCAGTCCAGGAAAGAGGCAAAAGGAAGTACCAATGCCACAGTTCCAATCAGAAGAGGAGAATAGAGAGCCGCAGGGTGGGAGATGTTTTCAAGAAGAAAAAAGAAAATCTGTAGATTACCTGATATGTTTGAATCTATTGAGAGTATGTTTCTATTTTTGTGAGATTTGGTGGATCGACTGATGATAAATACATAGAAAAGTAAGTGTAGCGGATTTTTTTTAACAGATGGGAACTATGGGGTGTGGGCAGAAAACGTTTATTCTTGGATACAAAATTTATTTTCCATGTTTGAATTGTCTCTGTGAAGCCAGTTCTCTGCCCCCTCACTTGACCCAGCCCTCCCCCCACCACGCCCTTCATTGACATCTAGGGCAAGTTCCATGACATTTTTAGTCACTTTCAGGTAATACATTCTCTTGGTCATTTAAAATCTCCAGTCCCAATTCAGTAATTTAAAAGTCCATGCTCATGTGTTAAGTTGAACCAAATGGGATTGTCATTTCTATGAGTCATAAGTGCCTGAATAATGGCACTTTTGGTTGATTCACTCTAACAAGAGTCAAAACTTTCAAATGCATTTAAATTGAATCATTTCCCTTCTGCCTCTTAGGCCTGGTGAGGACTGGCCCCTTGAGGTAAAAAGGCTGCCTGGTGGACACTGTCCCTCACCCAGCCTTCTGTTAGCCTCTTCCACTCAAGTCTCAGTCTTTGGGCCCTTCACATGGTCTCTTTTGAGTGGGGTCACTTTACACCTCTGGGTAAACCTTTTAGATAAGATCCATGCTGGTGTTTCTCCAGCACAGCCAATCAGGTCCTCAGGACACATCATACACCCTGGCACCATCCCCTTCTCCTTTGCCATTGTCAGGGCCACTTGGCAGTCAGAGCAGGTTTTCAATGTCTTTTCACTTAACATCCTTTCATTATAACTTTGATGAGGAACACAATCCTGGATGATGCAGAATGAAGCAATGTTGCTGGGGGTCCTGCATTCATTTCACCTCATTTCACTGCAGTCTCCATTTCTAAGAAACTATGGGCTACGTTAAGTGGAGGCTTGCTGCGCTTCTCAGGTTCACAACTGAAACACTTCTAGCATTTAACCTGAGCCTAGGAGACACATAGGGAGCTCTTCAAGATGTCAGACTGAAACAGGGGGTAGAGAGGGCTCTGAGACCAGAGAGCCACCAAAAAGCCAAAAGGCCACAAAGCAGAACGAAGGGCTATAGCAATAGGGGCTGTAGCCTAACAGAAGATAGTGCCCAATACAGGTCACTATCTATGGGTTCTCACCTGTATGCACAATTGCAAGAGATCTCAGACTCCAGGAACAACAACCGTGGAGTTTATTTTACAAACAGAGTGAAACAAAAAGCTTATTGTATCTACAAGTGGCTGGCTGCTTCATCCAGATAGCATCAGTGATGGTCCCCACCGGTTATCAGGAGTTCTGGACAGCACTGACCAGTGGTGATGGCCACTACTGGTCCTGCAGAGGTGGTGTCAGAGACACCCAGTGTTAACAGGTCTTTGTGAGTTGTTGGGTTATAGCAACAACAAACAGCTCTTTGAGACATCAGGCCCAGGGCCTTTGGTGCTCCTTTCAGTCATTGTCAGAGACAGGATTGAGGCCCAGTCTCTGAAGAGTCCTTCAGCTTCTCTTCCCTCCTCAGAGGGTGGCTGCTGGATGTTTCTTTTCTTCTTTCTTTGGAGGCTGGAACTGTCTTCTCTTCTTCAGGGGCTGGTGTCATCTCCTCCTCTTCAGGGATCTCTTCTTCCTCTTCTGGGACTTACTCCTCAAGGGCTCTTCATCTGCAGGGACTCTTCCTCAGGGCTGCAGCTTCTCTGGGGGCCCTTCAGTTTCCTCCAATCCTGGTTTATCTCCACTTTCAGGGTGCCCACCCACCAGTCTGATTGGATCATTTTTCAATCCTGTGCCTGATTGGACCACTTTTCAATCCTGTGACTGCTTGGTCTATTCCATAATCCAGGAAGTGCACTTTACATAAAAGGGCTCTGCCACAACTGACTTCTGGTGAGAGGCGGGGTCCTGGTAACAAAGCATCAATCAACTCATAGCTCCCACCTGATTGGTCCATTCCATGATCCAGGAAGTACATTGTTACATAAAAGGTCCCTGAGGAGCTACTGCCACAACTGTCTTGTGGAGAAGCAGCAGGATAAGAGAACACCACTGCTCCTGTCGGCTCCCACCACTGAGGTGGCTGGGTTCCAGTAACAAGACAAGGCTCCTACCCTTAGGCTAGAGGTGAAGGGAAAGCATCCTTTCTAACCCTCTTCTCCAAATGGGCGAAGGTGTCGTTTCAGCTCCTCTACAGGTCTTTCCAGACATTTTTTTAATCATTGGAAATTTTGACCTCAGACTTTTATTCTTTGAATGGGTTAGGGACCAAAATCGAAAAAAAAAGTTTTTATTTTTTTTAAGATTTAAAAAAAAAATTATGCATACACGAGCTGGGGTACAAGCTAGAGTTGCAGGAGGTGAGAGGATTCACCAGAGGCAAGCGGGGAGCAGAACAGGCAGATGAACTGAAATACAGTGCTGAGGGGAGCAGCAGGCGAGGCAGGAGAGGTCTGCTGTGCCATGTGGGTCCTCTCCCTGGCCGGGGATCAGGATCGAACTCCACATTGAACTCCCACTGTGCAGTGGATGCTTCACAGTGTGGTGCTCAACCCGCTGCACCACCAGGGAGGCCCTAATAAACTTTATTTTCAGAACAGTTTTAGGTTCACAGCAAATCTGAGTGGAAGGTATAGTGATTTCTCCCTTTTCACAGACATAGCTTCCTCCACCATCTACATCTCCCACCAGAAATATAGTTGTCACAGTCAGAACCTACAGTGACGCATGGTAGCTTACTTACATCACGGTTTACTCTAGGTGTTGTATATACTGTGGGTTTTTTTTAAAGAAATGTATAATGACATGTTCCAACCATTATAGTATCATGTAGGGTAGTTTCACTGCCCTAGATATCTATCCTCTGTGCTCTCCCTGTTCATTCCTCCCTCCCTCCCGCAAAACTTCTGGCAACTACAGTTTTTTTTTGTTTTGTTTTAAGATTTAGCATGAGCATAATATATATATATTCAAGGAATTGTTCTAGGCAAAAGAGAATACTCAGATGAATAAGAGACAGTCTTGGAATTCAAGGTATTGCCAAGCTAATGGTAAATACAAATTCTTTTCCAAGACCACTAACAACTGTCTCCATTCCCAGAATGTCATATAGTTGGAATCATAAAGTATGGATCTTTTCAACATTGATTTTCTTCACTAGTGATGTACATTCAAATTTCCTCCTTGTCTTTTCATGGCTTGGTAGTTCATTTCCTTTTAGCACAGAATAATATTCCATTGTTTGGATGTACATAGTTTATCTACCCATCCACCTACTGAAGGACTTAGTCGCTCTCAAGTTTTGGCAATTATGAATAAAACTGCTATAACCAGTTTTTAATTACCTCATTTACAAGTCCCACCTGACCAGAGTCACTTTTCAATGGGGAAGCATCAACTGAAACTGAGACTGAAAGAGTTCCCTATTAACATCCTGCTATACAAGAAAATGAAAAACCAAAGCAATCAATAACTTCAGTGGTAGGGAGTTACATAAGAAATAAAATGTAGGTGATGGTGCACTGATGAAATGGTGGTGGGAAATCCATGGGGACCACAACTGATGTCAAATATATATAAAGAAAAAAAAGAAATAAAATATAACTATAATACTCTACATGATTCAGTAGTGACTGCCTACTCATAATGTTAATAATGTAAGTATCAAATATTTACTGAATCAAGAGTTATGATGTAAAGATGAGAGAAGGGTAAATGTATGTGTTGGCATAGGTAGGAATAAGACTAAGAAAAGGAAATTCCCATATTCCATAGTAAGTAATCAATAGCAGGGATCTAAATGGAAGAATCAAGAAATATCTTCCTAGGCATATCATTTAAAAATATGGAGGGAGGGCCTCCCTGGTGGCCCAGTGGGTTGAGCTGCCCACTGTGAAGCATCTGCGGCACAGCAGAGCGGGTTCAATCCCTGGCCAGGGAGGGGACCTACATGGTAAGGCAGACCTCTCCTGACTTGCCTGCTGTTCCCCTCAGCAGTGTATTTGCCTGTTCTGCTCCCCACTCTGTCTCTGGTGAATCCTCTCACCTCCCGTGACTCTGGCCTGTACCCAGCTCTTGTATGTGTAAATAAATAAATCTTTTTTAAAAAAATTAAAAATATGGAGGGGTCTCCCTGGTGGTGTAGGGGTAAATCTCAATACTATCACACTATCACCCATCACTGCGGCCTGAGTTTGATCCAGGCCAGGGAGCTAACTCACCTATAGCATAGAAGACCTCTCTTGTCTCGGCTGCTGCTCCCATAAGCAGTGTATTTCAGTAAATCCATCTACTCTACCTTCTCACTCTCTCCCTGGTGAATCCTTTCTTTTTCTTTTTTTTTTTAGAAAATTTATTTATTTATGCACACAGAGCTAGGGTACAGGCCAGAGTCCAGGCTGGTGAGAGGATTCACCAGAGACAGAGTGGGGAGCAGAACAGGCAGACTGACTGAAACACACTGCTAAGAGGAGCAGTGGGTGAGGCAGGAGAGGTCTGCTGCGCCATGTGGGTCCCCTCCCTGGCCGGCAGCAGGGATCGAACTCGTGCTGCAGTGGCTGAGGTCTGCTTCATAGTGCATTGCTTAAACCACTGATTCAACCATGGTGAATCCTTTCACTACTTGACCCCACCCCACCCCCAACACACACACCTCTGGCCTACACCCCAGCTCTTCTATGCAAAAATAAATAAATTAATTAAAATATGATAAAAAGATACCAGAGAGCTGAAAAAGTTGAAAGTGAGTGAATGGGGGAATTGCTTTTTTTATTAAAAAAAATTTGCTTTTCTTTTAGGGGTGTTGTTTTTCATGATAACTTTCTTGAAACTACTTGACTCTTTAAATTACAGATCTATATCACATTGATTAAGAAATACTAATTTTAGGGGCCTCCCTGGTGGCGCAGCAGGTTGAGCGCTGCACTGTGAAGCATCCGCAGCCACAGCAGCATGAGTTCGATCCTTGGCCAGGAAGGGGACCCACATGGCACAGCAGCCCTCTCCTGCATTGCTCCCTGCTCCCCACAGCAGTGTATTTCAATCGATTTGCCTGTTCTGCTCTCCACTCTGTCTCTGGTGAATCCTCTCACCATCCGCGCCTCTGGCCTGTACCCATATAAATTACCTAGAGACTAGGTAATATTTGATTATAACAATGCTTATGCTCATTTTTTTAAAGAAAATGTATTATTGATCATTTAAAAATATTTTTAAAATTTTATACATATTTTACATCATTCTTCATTTTTGTGCAATGTATGCTTTCTCCTCTCAGGTATAGTTCCTGTAAAATTCCCACCACCAATTCATCTGCATACTGTCACCATAGTCTGTCATGCTCTTCCCATCAATGTTTTGATCCTTCTCTCTCCTCCTCCCCTGCAGAATGCCTCTGATTTATAGTTGTCTAATGGTTTTGATTTTTAATTTATTATAATGACCTTTTTTTTTAACCTGGTGCCTTACATGATGCCTCCCATAAGAAACCATCAATATGTTTTTTTCTGGCTTATTTCACTAAGCATAATCCCTTCCAGCTCCATTCATATTGCTGTGAATGGCATGAGTTTATCTTTTTTGATTGCTGAGTAATATTTCACTGTGTATATATTCCATATCTTCTTGATCCAGGCATCTATTTTTGGGCATTTGGGGGTTGTTTCCATAGCTTACCAATTGTAAATAGTGCTGCAACAAACATAGGGGTGCAGGTCTTCTTTTGAATAAGTGTTTTTGTGTGCCTTGGATAGATTTCTAGGAGTGGAATTGCTGGATCATATGGAAGCTCCATTTTCAGTAGCTTGAGCAACCTCCACGCAGATTTCCATGGTGGTTTGCATTCCCACCAGCAGTGTAGGAGAGTTCCTTTTTCTTCACATCCTCGCCAAGGTTTGTTGTTGCTAAAAAGTATGGACTGCTTCACAAATTTGCGTCTCATCCTTGTACAGGGGCCATCCTAATCTTCTTTGTATCATTCGAATTTTAGTATATGTGCTGCTGAAGAGTTACTATTTATTTTTTTAAGAGTTACCATTTATTTATGCATATAAGCACCGGGGTGCAGGCCAGAGGTGTGGGAGTGAGAGGATTCACCAGAGACCCACTGGGGAGCAGAACAGGTGGATTGACTAAAATACACTGCTGAGGGGAGCAACAGGCAAGACAGGAGAAGTCTGCCGCTACCATGTGGGTTAGTCCCTTGGTTGGGGATCAAACTCATGCTACAGTGGTTGGTGATAGTTTCATAGTGCTGAGACTTAACTCCTTGCCCCAAAATGAAGACCCAACACTTAGGCTCTTAATGAGAAAAAAAATCTCATAGAGGCGAAAACTATTTTACATGACCAAAAAGTATCCTAAGACTTTAGGGAGAGCATCTCTTCTGCTTCTAGTATAATGTGAAAACCCACCCACCTTTTTCCAAATAATCTTTAGATAAGCAATAGATTCTCCTTCAGGACCCATTTAAACTGTCGTGAGAAATTTGTTTTTTTCCCACTGGACTACTTGGTATCAATTTTGTGAGCTAACTAGGTCAACTAAGTGAACAGGGAGGGACTACCTTGTCAATATAGAATTAACTCATGATCACTGCTCTCCTTGCCCTGGAGCCCATAACGTCCCTGTACAAAGTTATATCAAGATTTCTAAAAAAGATTTTTATTTATGTATACAAGCTGGGGTACAGGCCAGAGTTGCGAGAGGTGAGAGGAATCACAGAGACAGAGTGGGGAGCAGAACAGACAGATCCACTGAAATACACTGCTGAGGGGAACAGCAGGCGAGGTAGGAGAGGTCTACTGCGCCATGTGGGTCCCCTCCCTGGCCAGGGATCTAACTCATGATGCAGTACTGTGGAAACCCCACAGTGCAGTTATTAACCCCTTGAGCCACCAGGAAGGCCCAATTATATCAAGATTTTTAAGGACAGTGTTTAAGAGCAAACAAACCAGGAATAAAAACATAAAGATATGCTCTATATGTAACGTCCATGAAGGTAGATGCCTATCTTGCTTATTACTCATAGTAACCTTAGTTCCTGGCTCATAGTAAATGCTCAGTAAGTGTCTAAGTATATATTGAATAAGTAAATTAATGAGTAACTGTAACACCTCATTTTCCCAAGAACTTTGAATTTTAGAATAAAATTGACCATCAACTGGAGTTATAGTTCATAGATCTACAAAAAATCAATAGGTAAGGTAGCCCATATATAGGGCTTATCACTAGATATTTTATGAAACAGATATTTAACAGAGAAATGTAAAACCTCCCATGAGGAGATGTGCAAGAACATGTGAGTAGTGAGTGGTAATGTTATTTACCACAGAAGGCATGATACTAACTTGAATGCCCATCAATAGAAGATTGGGTACATATAAGATGGTATATACTTGATCACACACTATATAGCAGTGAAAATGAACAAGCTAGAGCTACATATATCAACAAAGGATGAATCACCCAAAATGTAATATTGAAGGAAAAAAGTAAGAATTCAAATGTTATGGTGTCATAATATCAAGTTCGTTTATAAATTGACATTTATTTTAACTGGTTTATATTGGCCCACTATTTATTTATCTATTCACCAGTTGAAAAAACATCTTGATTATTTCCAAGTTTTGATGGTTAGGAATAAAACTATTATAGACATTAACATAAGGTTTTAATGTGAACATAATTTTCATTTTATTAGTCTAAGACTAAGGATGCCAGTTGTATGACTAGTGTATGTTACATGAAATTCCCAATCCATTTTCCCACATGGCCATACTGTTTTGCTTTCCCAAGAGCAATGGATAAGCATTTCTTGGCATTCTTGTAGTTGGCGTTGCTATTTTATTTTTACTCCATTAGTTTGAACTATCCTAACAGCTATGAAATGGTAGCTCATTGTATATGTCTATTGTTTGCATTTTACCCATGGCATCTTTTCATATAATTATTTGCCACACAAATATCCTTATAACATCATTGATGACATATGTATTTACATATTTTTACACATTTTCACTTGGGTTGTTTCTTACTATTGAATTTTAAGAATTCCATATGTATTTTCGTTATGAGTCCTTAATCAGACATGGGATTTATAAATACTCTCTCCCCCTTTTTAAAATTTTTAAAAAAATTTATACATACAAAAACCGGGGTGTAGGCCAGAGGTATAGGGGTGAGAGGATTTATCAGAGACAGAGTGGGGAGCAGAACAGGCAGGCTGACTGAAACACACTGCTGAGGGGAGCAGCAGGCAAGGCAGGAGAGGTCTGTTGCACCATGTGGGTACCCTCCCTGGTCTGGGATCAAACTCGTGCTGCAGTGGCTGTGGAGGCTTCACAGTGTAGCACTCAACCCCTTGGGCCACCAGGGAGGCCCTGTATTTTCATTTGTGCAAGTCTTTTCTGTGTCCTTCTGTAGGACTTAACATTTTTCTTCACATCAGTTTTGCACCTTTGTTATTAAATTTATTCCTAGGAATTTTTAAATTACTATGTAAATGAGGTCTTCCATAATATCTTCTAGCTGTTGTCCCTGAAGATTCTGAAATAGTCCTAGAAGAGCAGCCTACTTTAAATAATCATGAAAATTGCTCATCTAGACTAGTAAGTAGCCTCAGTCTTACTTCCCCTTGCAACACATACTATAGGTGTCATTGATACACACTACTTTACAGGTGTTCCTGTTGTTATGGGGTCTCCAGCAGGGATAAGAGAGGATGTGCTTCTTCAGGAGTTGATGGAAATTCATGTGTTCTAGACATTGTGTTATGAGCTAAGGACAGGGCCTCCCTGGTGGTGCAGTGAGTTAAGCAATGCACTATGAAGCAAACCGCAGCCACTGCAGCACGAGTTCGATCCCTGCTGCCGGCCAGGGAGGGGACCCACATGGTGGGGCAGACCTCTCCTGCTGTGCCTGCTGCTCCCATCAGCAGTGTGTTTCAGTCAGTCTGCCTGTTCTGCTCCCAGATCTCTGTGGTGGATCCTCTCATCCCCCCACACTTCTGGTCTGTACCCCAGCTCTTGTATGCATAAATAAATAAATCTTTTTTTAAAAAAAAGAGCTAAGGACAGACACTAGGGTGACCATGACAGCCTTAGCCCCTGTCCAGACTTGACCACATAGTCCTAGCCAAAGAGAGCAAACACAAACTAAGTAAGTATAAGGGTACAAATATCAGCTAAGGGCTATAGGAGTGGAGCAGAGATAACCCATTAACATTCACACTCAATGCTTCAATTACTTCCCAAAAGCTACTCACTCACACATCGTGTCTGCAGCCTTTACTCTCTGAATTCCAGACCTACTATTTCCAGCTCACCATCAGAAAGTAGAGGTTTGTACTCCTGCCTTTGGATCTAGACACAGTTGTGTTTTGCTTGTAGCAGGTAAGTTATAGTGGACTGGACTCAATGTGACATCCCAGGTTAGATCACACAGGGCTGTGCAGTTCTGCCTTGCTCTCTACGATGCTCAGTCTTTAAGTCCTTGGCTGCCAGGTAGACAGTTGCCCGGCCCCGAGGTTGCCATGTGGTAAGGAAGCTCTCAAAATAGCCTGAGCAGAGGTCAGGCAAGTAGGGCCTGAAGAGATGGAGATTTCATGAAGAAGAGGCCTAGCTAACCCAAGGCCTTCAGTTCCATGTTAGCGATCTTGTTAGAGAGCCTAACCAAAATCTTTCTAAATTCCTGGCCTACAAATCTATGAGAGATGGTAAAATGATTGCTGTTCTTTTAAGTCCGTAAATTTGGGAATGCTCTGTTTTGTAGCAATGTTAACAGTAGCCTGGGCCAAATGCCATCCTTCCCTGGCTTTGTAGGTGCTTTCCTTATTTGGAACACTTCCTTTGCCTAGTTACGGTCTATGTATGCTTAAGATCTTTGCTAAAGCTACAAGGCTTCAGATTGCTGTGTGCATGAACTCCAAAAAGTAGGGTTCCTAATTCCTCATAACACCATTTACTTTTCCTTTCTATGTGTGTCACACTTGCATTTGTTCACTCTTCGGCTATCTTTCTGATGAACCTTTAGTTTCACGCTACACAGTTATACATTGCAAACTCAAATGTCAGCAGGAACAGGAAAGTAACATACATGAGACACGTGGGCAGGGAAGGACCTGTGGGGAAATGAAAAGAACGTCTCCATCTATAGAGTGCAGCTGCCACTCAGTAGGCTCTGTACAACCAAATCTGGCGGTTTTAAAGAGATACAAACCCAGATTATTATGTAAGTGTTAGAATTATTGCAACTAATTAATACTAAAAAACAGGAAAAGAAGAAAGAAAAGGAAAAACAACAGTAATCATTAGAGTCCATACTCCCTTGTTTTTTTGAGAATGACCAAACTTTTACTTTGTGTAACCAAGAATCGTATTTAACTGAGGCATAGGTTAGCCCTGGGGCTGCTTGGGGTCTAGGAGTGGGTCTCTTAGATCTGCTTTCTTCTACCTGTACCTAGAGATTATAAGTCAAATTCCCCGGGACCTGAGGACTTTTAGATGACTTAGAAATAACTAGGGAATTACTTATTCTTCTTTAGGAACAGGAAGAAACTGTGACCATTATGTTAGTTTCACTAAATTCTCTATGTGCCTTCCTAGGAGATAAATTATATGTATTTGTAGTGAGGAATGGGGACATGCATAGCTCTTGAAAGTTCTGAGAATAGTTTATTTATTTTTTAATATTTATTTATGCATACAAGAGCTGGGGTACAGGCCAGAGGTGTGGCAGTGAGAGGATTCACCAGAGACAGAGTGGGGAGCAGAACAGGCAGGCTGACTGAAACACACTGCTGAGGGGAGCAGCAGGCGAGGCAGGAGCGTTCCGCCAAGCCATGTGGGTCTCCTACCTGGCCGGAGAATGAACTTGCACTGCTGTGCCATTGATGCTTCACAGTGTAGCAGCGTTCAACATGTTGCGCCACCAGCGAGGCCCAGAAAGAGTTGGTTTTTATCTAAAAGTTATACATCTTGTTATTTAATGTATCTATTAAAAATCAAAAAAGAAAGAAACCATCAAATCATGACAGACATAGAGGAAAATCCAAAGTGAAAGAAGCCCATCTGAAGACTACTTGATTCCACCTATGTGACACTCTGGAAAAAGCCAGCTATGGAGGTAGCAAAAGGATCAGGGTTTGCTGGGAGGGAGGATTAGTGAGTGCTGTAATGATGAATGACACCTGGAGTGAGGGATGACCCATGACTAACACGCTCTGAGCCTGGGCTGCTCAGAGCTTGTACACTGAGGACCTCACAGTACTAAAGAGTCCTATTACTCTTCACATGGAGAAGATGTGACAGGGTATCAAGTTCTTCTAATTCTCATGACCCCTGGTTAGATGAGAAATTTTCCTATTGAACCAATAAGGAGGAAACAAAGGCCCAGCTGTATCAAAGTCCAAATCACAGAATAAAATCCAAAGTCTAGGATCTCTCTTTTTTAAAAGAAATTATTTATGCATACAAGAACTGGGGTACAGGCCAGAGGTGTGGGGAGGGGGTGAGAGGATTCACCAGAGACAATATGGGGAACAGAACAGGCAGACTGACTGAAACGTACTGCTGAGGGGAGCAGCTGGTAAGGCTGGAGAGGTCTGCTGTGCCATGTGGGTCAACTCCCTGGCTGGGGATCGAACTGGTGCTGCAGTGGCTGCAGATGCTTCATAGTGTGGTGCTTAGCCCCTTGTGCCACCAGGGAGGCCCCAGTCTGAGGTCCCTTGCCTTAATGTATGGAAGGAGGGAAAAGTGTTGAGGCTGGAAATCATAAAGCCATCACTTGAGTGCCCATGAGTGCCAGTAAAATGAGTCACTCTCACTCCCCTCCATTTACACCGGAGATTGCCTGATTGTGCCCACAGACCTTAGCTTTGGGTTTAGTGAAACACTTTTATGTCTATTTCTTTACCCACGTGAATTTGGGATCTAGACTACTTGAAAGTTAGAAAAAAATTACCTTCAGCAGAGGGCTGGACAATGTCTAAATGTTGCTTTGTTTTTGGTGTCATAAAATTTAGTCTCAGTGCATTTTACAAGAAACAAAGTAGGAAGTCTCATTCAGAGAAAACATTCCTCCCTGAATGGGGCAAGTTTCCAAAGCATTGTTTGGAGAAGCCCCTTCAGCAAATCAAACTGAATTGCCTTGGCAAGAAAGATTGAGCAATAATAGTTAGATTAAAAGATACTGTTCTGTGTGTTTGTGTGTGTGGAGGGGGGTGTGGAGGGGAAGGGAGAGAGAGAGAGAGAGAGATCAGTAATTAGAGGGAAGCAGTCAGAGTGAGTAGGTGAGAGGAGGCCTGGATCTCTGCAGTTTCCACATTCACTCCTCTTTCTCATAACCTGGACTCACACAATGCACGCATTATTTGCTAAGTGTATTTCTAGAGGCTCAAGATTCCCCAAATCCAAGCTCCAAATCCAAGCCTGCCACATATGAAGGCTGCTAAAAACCATTTTATTTATCTAGAGCTGGGTGAAAGAAATAGCATTTTGGTGCTGCTTGCCTCATTATAAAATTTACTAATTTTATTTATTGTGTTCTACCCCTACTAGAATGTAAGTCCCTGAAGGGCAGGGATTTGCTCACCACCCTAAGCTTAGCTATTGGAGCAGTCAGTGCCTTGCAGATAGCAGGCACTTAATAAACATTTACAAAGGAAGAAAGGAGGATCAGATGCTTGAAAAGAGGAAGGACAGCGATGAAAAAGGGAAGAAAGAAGGCGAGGGTGGGGGTGGGGTGAGGGAAAGGATTGGGGTGGAGGGGTGAGAAGTCTCAGCTCAGCTTCCTTGAAGCTGGCAGCTCCCAGAACTACAACTCCCATCAGGCCCTAGGACTAAGGACGGCCTAGGCGACTTCGGCGAGACTAGGCCCCAGTTTGTCAGGCTCCCGGAGTGCATTGCGAGCGGCGGCACCGCCCCATAGGTAGCCGGGACTTGTGGTCCAGGCCGCTGGGGGGGGGGGGCAGGGCATGGAGGCGGGCGGGGATCGGGGGCGGGCGCAGGCCCCTCCCCCGTCACTTCCTGCCGGGCTGCGGGCGCCGGAGCGGCTCTTCAGCGTTTGCGCCGGTGGCCGCCGCGTCTGCCTCGGCTCCCCCTTCCTCTGACCCCCCGGCCCGGCGGCGCCCGCCTCCTTCGCGGCCACTCCGCCTCTTCCCTCGGTCCCTTCCTCCTCTCCCTGCTTCCTTCCTCCTTCCCTCCTTGCCGCCGCCCAGGACCGCCGGCCGGGGGACGAGCTCGGGGCAGCAGCCAGGTGAGGCGGTCGGGCCGGGCCGGGCCGGGCCTGGTGGGGCCCGCGAGGGCGCCGCGGTCGCGGGGAGGTGGACGGCGGGTGGGGCCTAGGCCTCGGCGGGCCGCGCGCCGGACCTCCTTCCCGGGCCTCCAGCCCGCCCGCGGGGCCTTCCCGGAGGAGGCGGGTCCTCCCTCGCCCCCCGCCTCTGGGCGCCGGGGGCCTGGGAGCCCTGTGCGCCTCCTACCCTTACACTCCTTTCTGGGGCCAGAGACAGGTGCCACGCCGCCTTTCCTCATCCGTCCTCGCGTTCCGGGAGGGATGCCGAAGTTATTCCCGGGGCGGGGGGATTGGGAGGGGGATACCCGCTTCAAGTCCGTGAGATCTGGAGCATCCAAATCTCCCCAGCCGGGGTCTGTAGCACCTTCCAGGTCCAACACCGGCACTAATCCCAGCTCTACCCCCTTAGGCAAGTCTCTTAAACTCTTTGTGTCTTGTTTGGAAAGGCGGCGGGTTGGGGGGGGGCGGCTAATACCGTTCCTGACTCTTAAGGACGTTTAAGGTTCAGTGAAATGGGGCGTGTAAAGCGCTTATCAGAATGCCAGACCCACAGCGTGTCCCAATAAACCGTCTGCATAATTTATTAGCGCGATATTAAGGTATAACTTCATGGTAGAGTGGGCAGAAGTTGACCTATCTACCCGTTTGGATTTCTACCGGTTTGGGCGAATTGTACAGTGTGCCCACTGCTAGCGCCAGGACATTGTTTAGGGTTAACATCTGAAAGGGGTGTATGTTTAATTGGGACACTCTGTAGTAGGCAATCTTTAAAAGCTAGATGCTGTTATTTCCATCTCCGCTGAGCCAGCTGCAAGATTTTCACCAGCTCCTTCAGCCTGAGCAACCTTTCCATTTTTTTTCTGCCATCATCCGGCTTGTTGTCATTCCATTTCTGGGAAAGTTGCTGGCAGAAGCTTCCCTGGAGTTCAGCAAACCTTACTGGAGCACTTACTGTGTCAGGCGCAGGAGGGGGGTTGTACAAAGTCTGAAAATATGTCTCCTTTTTGCGCTACATCTCTAACTTCTAACTTTTTTTCACTGCAGCTTTGCTTTTATTCCCTCCGTCCCTGTTGGCTGACTTTCCTTTTAAGCCCTTGCCCCTCCTCCGTGTTGCAGTCTTGCTTATGTGGAAGTTTTCTTCTGTTCCAGCGAGGATGTGTGCTTCAGTCTGTTCTGCCTCTCTTCTCTGGCGGTGGGGACGTTTTTAAGGTCACTCTTCCCTTCTGCTTGCAGCTTTAATTGTTTAGAGGGTGGTGGAAAGAGAGTTAAACAAGGTTTTTGGTTGATTTTGGCCTTTCAGGAATCAGTGTGCTTACCAAATGTAAACTACTGCTTACTGAGGTGAAAACTAAAAATAATGTTGGATTATTGAGAATAGTTTCAGTCAGTCCTGGTGACAGGTGAGCTTTAGAAAACAGCAACTTTTTTAAGTGGGCCAAGTTTCTTTTAATTCTGTATTTGTTGTTTGGGTATACCCTTCATTAAGGAAAACCAACTCACAGAGTTTCAAATTTACAAGAGTAAGAACTTGTGTTCATGCTACTGAATCATCCTATATGAGGATATATTAGGCAGTACATTTCTTTATTTAAACGGTCTTGATTTACATCTGTCTTTCAATATTACACATGATGCAAAGTGGCCTTGTTCTTTAGAGTTTCCTAGAGCTTCCTGACATAGTTATTCCATCATTTCTAATTTAAAATCTTTGTTTGGGTATTATTCTTTAAAAATACCTTTAAAAATGCAACAATACAAGCAATACAAAGTGTCTTCTGCCATGTTGAATATTGTAGTGTTAGGAAAGTGGTATTTTAATATTGTAGTAGATGACCTAATTAAAAAAAAAACCAACTACTTATTATGGAAGACATACAAAAGTCAAATAATATAGAGAACCTCCAGGTATTGGTCACTCTGCTTTGGTAATCATTAACTAACTCATAGCCAAGGTCAATCTTGTTACATGTAGTATCCCCTCCCTCAAACTGGGTTATTTTGAAACAAATCCTAAACATAATCTTATCACATTGCTCCTATTAATATACCACAGAATTTACTTTTTATAGAATCAGTTATTTTGTTTCTTGGATTTTTCACCTCTATACACAGTTATTGTGCCTTAGAAAAATGAGCAGTCAACTTAGCTCTCGAGTCAATG
Source organism: Galemys pyrenaicus (assembly GCA_019455555.1). Classification (NCBI taxonomy): domain Eukaryota; kingdom Metazoa; phylum Chordata; class Mammalia; order Eulipotyphla; family Talpidae; genus Galemys; species Galemys pyrenaicus. Next base: position 2,928,217 of record JAGFMF010011603.1, read on the forward strand.
ATCATGCTCCTCAAAGTCTTGTCTAAAATACTGCCTTGCTTCTTTGTGTACAAAAACAGTTTTTGAGCTGTTAATGACCATAATTGAAAAGCAGCCAGAAATACAGATACCCTTAGTTTTGGTGGAGACCTACCTGTTAAACCACATTTAATAGAGAATAACTTTGTATCCAAGTTAAACTACAGTTAATAATTCATAATGAAGCTTTCAAAGTTTCTTTCCAGTAGTTGTGTAAATATGCTGCTATCACTTTGGTTAAGAATTAAGCAAAGGATATTTGATTTCATAACCCTCTGTTGTAGGTTGTTTTCTAGAGACTACCCCCACCACCAGACTTTGCTGTATTTACAAAATTTTAATAAGTATGAATGAATTCATAGCCTAGATGTTCATATTTTTCTTTTCTTTTATTTCTTTTTTTTTTTAAAGATTGATTTTATTTGTGCATCCAAGAAGTGGGGTATAGGCCAAAGGGGTGTGTGTGTGTGGGTGGGTGGGTGAGAGGATTCACCAGAGACAGAGTGAGGAGCAGAATATGAGGACTGACTGAAATATACTGCTGAGCTGAGCAGCAGGCAAGACGGGAAAGGTCTGCTGAGCCTTGTGGGTCACCTCCCTGGCTAGGAATTGAACTTGTGCTGCAGTGGCTGCGGATAGCTTCATTGTGCTGAGACTTAACCCCTTGTTCCACTAGAGAGGCCCATTCATGTTTTTCTTTATTGTTTAAAAAGAGATCTCTCCCAGAGTGGAAGTTGATAGTAATAGTATATTTGTCATTGTAAACTTAATTTTTGAATTTTTAGTCATGAACGGTTTCCAGCTTTAGATCTGTTCAGTAACAATTGAAGTTATTTCAGTTCTGTAGGTCTGCTTTCCGCTTGGTCAGGTACAGTGAGAATGTGTGTTATGTTCTAGTTACTACACTCTGGGAGATGGAGAGATATGTGTTTTTCTTATAATTAGGAGCCAATTTGGTATCTAGGAAAGGACACAAAATGTGCTTTTATTTAAAAATGCTTAGTGCTTTTCACAAGGCTGAAAGTAAAACTTAAGTATTTGAAATTGGTACCATAAATACTTTGTTCAGACTAAATTACACTTTTTAAGATGTAGACAGAAAGCCCATTTATATACAGATCATGTTAAAAGTAGAAATGAGTATGACTCATGAATCCCTCCAATTCTGAAATTCAACCCATTAACATTCTGGGTGTAATCATTAAACATGAGCTGCAGGGTGCTGTATTGTCCAGTGTCTCACCCCAATAAAACAACAAACATTTACTACAAGGGGCCACAGACTGGGGCTCAGCTTGTAGGGTAACTTTTTCTGATGTCCTTTTACTGGGTGGAGGGAGAGTTAAATTCACCAGAACAAAGATGAAACTTTCATGAGAAAAGTACCTTTTTGTGGGATGTCATAAGCCAATTCCAGTGGCCTTGTTTTTATGTTTCCAAACTGGATCATTGTATTTGATATCATACTTAGTGACACAGAATTTCTCAACTGGGGGAAAATGTAAATTCCTTCCTCTCAAATGAAAGCTTTCCTTCTCTCAGAATGGTATTTTGAAGCCTTTAGAAGTGTTTTAGACAATTTAAGGACTGATTTTTATTTTACACTACACCTTAACAGGTTGTTTTAACTTCTGGTGATGGAGGCCTGTGTGGTTAAAATATTTCTGGTGTAATTTTTTCCGAGAGCTTTTCCTTAAAGAAAAGTTTGTCAAAATCAGAACTATAGGACACGATGTTCCAAAAAATATATATGTTAGAGATTGACTATGAGAAGATCTATTTGTTGCTATGGTTATTTTTTCCCAACATTTTATTACAAAGAATTTTGAACAACAAAGTTAATAGGATTGTAAGTGTATCACTATGTTGTTATTAACAAATCTCACTGGATGGAGATCTTGGATATCTGTTTTGTTGATAACTTAATGCTCTGAACTAAGAAAACTGTAACAAATGAAAATTATTTTTAAAGTGGGGAAATTGCTGTAATAGCTTAATCCACTTTAAAAATATTTACAGTCCCATACTTAGGGAATAAGTTTAATGTAAAGTGATTTATGTCACCAGATGGAGACAGAAAAATCTGCAGACTGTTAATGATATTTTCTGGGATTATACATCTTCATTTATTAAAGGAGTATATTCCAGAGGTTCCCTCAATATATTTGGTGAAAGCAAAGTTAGGAAAAGCTATCCAAAAAACTATTTGCTTTCAATTAAAAATCAGTGTTCTAAATATTAAATCTGTAGCCCATCTGCTTCTGTTTAATCTGGAATCTAATTTGGGAGAGAAGTGTGATGGCCATGAGTTTATAACAGTAATGAAAGCAAAAACAGGTCATTTTATTATAAGATGACACAGAGGTCATAATTGTCCTAGAAGATTTCGTCATATCAACCAGACTACAAAGTCTAAGAAAATCTGCTTGAGTACCCTGAGGTCTTTTCTCAATGAGAATGATTATGCATCAAAGTGTTTCTATATTTGATGTAGCTTTAGAACTAGTTGCCCAGTGAGTAGGTAGATTTTAGTCAGCATGTTCTCAATTCCCAAAGGGAATTTAGCTATAAGTTTATATTTATAGATGTTTATGTGACTGATGATAGGATTAGTGCATTTGCTGGATTTTAAAAAAAAATTTTAGGGCCCTCCCTGGTGGCACAGTGGGTTAAGTAACACACTGTGAAGCAAACCACAGTCACTGCAGAAGGAGTTAGATCCCTGTCCCCGGCTGGGGAGGGGACCCACATGGTGCAGCAGACCTCTCCTGCTGTGCCTGCTGCTCCCCTCAGCAGTGTATTTCCGTTGATCTGCCTATTCTGCTCCCCACTCTGTCTAGTGGATTCTCTCACCCCCTGCACCTCTGGCCTGTACCCCAGTGCTTGTATGTACAAATAAATACATTTTTTAAAAGATTTATTTACTTGTGCATACAAGCACTGGGGTACAGGCTAGAGGTGCGGGGGGTGGGGGAGTTGAGAGGATTTATCAGAGACAGAATGGAGAGCAGAAAAATCAGATTGACTGAAGTACACTGCTGAGGGGAACAGCGGGCAGGCGAGGCAGGAGAGGTCTGCTGTGCCATGTGGTTCCCCTCCCTGGCCTGGCTGGGGATTGAATTCACACTGCAGTGTTTGTAGATGATTCATAGTGCTGTGCTTACCCCTTGCATCACGAGGGAGGCCCTGGATAATAATTTTTGCTATTGTTTTTTGAGCTAATTACCATGTACCAGGTTAGAATTACAGGGGTAAAAGTTATTTGATTCAGGAAAAGAATCCGAAAGGTCAGATTGAATTTACCTAACATACAAAAGCTGCTGTCAGTGAACTCTTCCTTTTGGCCACAGGTTGAAGTAAATGGCTTTCTGTTCTATTTCTAATACTCAAGAATGTCTTGCTAAGTAAGGGAGGATACGGAGGTCTTTCCTGGAGGTCAGGTAGCTGCTCAACTCCTGCCCTCTTTCCACTAAGCCATACTGCTTCTTTGATTATGCTTAGGTGCTTTTTGTTTAGGATAATTTACTGTGTCAGCAGGGCTTCCCTGCTCTTCCTCCAGCAGAAGTTTGGACTTCTAAAGTTCTTCATTAGAACTTTGCGCCAACTTGGAAAAAATAAGTCTAGTTCAGTAATAGCCGTTTAAAAGAACTCATTTGTCATTCTCTTGAATAGTTTGAATATTTACAGTTTACTTTTGTTTGTTGTAATAGATCCGCTGCAGTCAAACCAATTTATAAACTGATTGAATGGTTTCTTCGGGGTTGTTAGAAGTAAATTGGTGGGGAGGAGGATATGTTATTAACCTTTGTGTTGAAGGAAGCTAGCTCCTAAATTAACTGTTATAATCCTTCATGAGGTTCACTAAAATTTTTATTAACTATGGGAGAAGTTGTTCAGAATTTTTTTTTTTTTTTAGAATTGCAGTATTCTGCTTTATTGGAAATGAACTAATACGGTTTCCAGTTAACTCTATAGGGATAGGTGGTTGTTAACTTCTTTGTTTCCTAGCCATTTCTAACATATATTTCCTGGCTGATAGTGGGAATATTTACTGTAACTTACTATTTGGCATTGAATTGCCTCCTGGACAATTTCCAATTTAGTTTCTTTAAATCTGTGATCTCCTGAGTAAGAAGCTTCCTTGGTTGACCACCCAGGCAGTAGTCATGTCTTTTGGCTGATCTTAAAAGTCTAGATCAATGAAATTAAGTCTGCCTTTGGATCTGGGTTTTAGTGAGATGATGCAGGAGTTTCCATTCTGTGTTTAGCTTGAACCAAAGTGACCTAATCTGTTCCTCTGTGATGACATACATGTGTCTCATTAATCATGGAAAAGTGTTAGAAATGTGTCTGTTCTGGGGATGAAGTGAGTAGATAATGCTTCTTAGATTGTTACTATATTGACTCCCCTCTGGGATAAGCTTTATGACCTAACTCAATCTTGTTTGATTCTCTCAAAGCTCTGCTTTTTTGAAGTTCATACTTTCTATAGATTAAAATGAACTGAGACATGAATTTTTTGCCTTTGCAGATTCTACCCTGATCAAAGGGGCCATTGTCTGCTGAGGTCATTGTGATTTTTGTATAGGATGCTATATGTCCTTGTCTCTCTCAGAAAGAGGATAATTTATATGTAATGAGCTTGATTTATGCGTGAAGACTTGTGTTCTTTGTTGCACATTTTTACCAACACGCTTATTAAGTTCTCTGACCCTCTACCTAGATGACAGTCAAATGTAGTTAGGTAAATTTTATTTTGGTTTGTTGTAAAAGTGAACCTTTGCAGCCTGGAATGTTTGGAGTCTGACCATAACTTTACTTGTTAATTGAGAATTGTTCTATTTAAACACCATAAAAAAAGAATACAGCAAAAAAAAATTTTTTTGATGAGCTTCTTTATAAATTTGCTATATTTTTTCTTAATGTTTTAAACATGCTTTATTAATACCATTTTATAATACCAGTTGTAGTGTACCCTAGTAAAAGTCATGTTTAGCAGGTAGCTTTGGTATGGAATTTCATCATTTTTTTTTTTAAAGATTTATTTATTTATGCATACAAGAGCTGGGGTACAGGCCAGAGGTGTGGGGGGTGAGAGGATTCACCACAGAGAGCTGGGAGCAGAACAGGCAGAGCAACTGAAGTACACTGCTGAGGGGAGCAGCGGGCACAGCAGGAGAGGTCTGCCGCGCCATGTGGGTCCCTTCCCTGGCCGGCAGCAGGGATCGAACTCATGCTGCGGTGGCTGCTGTTTGCTTCATAGTGTGTTGCTTAACCCACTGCGCCACCAGGGAGGCCCCTGGAATTTCATCATTTAAAAGCATTTCATGTATGTTATCAGTTAATTCATTCAAGAATTGTGGGAATATTGTATGAAATTGGTGGTAGCAGGCCTGTTCAATGTTAAAAGGTTGAAGCCTACAGGTATACTTTACTTAGGGTTACTCAGCTGTACAGCAGAGTTGAAACCTAAACTCAGATCCCAAATTAAGAGTTATCTCCACATATCTTTCCTAGATAGGCAGTTCACAGCAAGGTTTTTTAAAAACAATTTTATACATCTTTAGTTATGAGATAATGCATATTATAAATGATTTGTTACTACCCAATTAAAATATCACTGCAAATTATTTCAATTTGTGTTGGATACAGGTTATCCCTGTATAAATGTGAATTCCACAAGGACAGGCACTAACTCTTAAGTTGTACACTCCTTTTTCCCCAGTGTCTAGAATAGTGCCTGTAAAATAGTGGGTGTTTAGTAATGATCTGATGTGTGAATAAAGCAATGAATTCATTTACTCTCTTGCATTCTAGCCTGCTTTCTTGAGGGGTTGGGGAGGGAATTGGGTTAGTCCAGTCTTTCTTATCTATGCCATTGCTTGGAGTAAGTATAGCTATGCTGGTAATAATCATGATGGCTTGGATTCTCATTCGAGAATGGGGATTTTAAAAAATGAGTTTGCTCCTCTGTGAAGGTATATACAAATTTTAATCATCACTTGTATTGTGTAAAGATGTTTGAAATCCAGATAGTTGCAGACTGCTATATCCTCCTCCACTTCCTGCCCACTGTATTTTTTTTCTTTGCTGTTAAATTGTTGGCAGTTGTTTTTTTATTGTTGTGTTATTATGTCTGAGTCTAGCAACTCCTTTTTTCCATTCTAATTTTTTAACTTTTGTTTAGAAAACTAGATCCTCAAATTTTCCATCATTGTTAAGTATAGGTGGGTTTGAATTTACCTGTTGGTAAAGGTTACTTTTACTGTTTGTTGAGATGTTCAGAGACCTTTTTCTGTTCCTAGTCATCTTAGTCTTATGAATGGATGAGGCTGTGGAACAACAGGTTCCTAGACTAGACTGTTATTACTATAGTATACGATTCACAAAATGAAGAATTAGTTAAAATATTGTTGAACAAATCAGAATTAATGTTTTGCTCCTGAAATCATTTGGACAGTAAACAGCTTCTTTTTATTATCTGTTAAACCCCAGTAGCAGTTAAAGATTGAAATCATTTTACTTTGTAAAAATGCAAAAACATAGGGCCTCCCTGGTGGCGGAGTGGGTTAAGCAATGCACTATGAAGCAAACCTCAGCCACTGCAGCACGAGTTCGATCCCTGCCGCTGGCCAGGGAGGGTACCCACATGGCACAGCAGGAGAGGTCTGCTGCCCCCCTGCTGCCCCCCTCAGCAGTGTACTTCTGTTGATCTGCCTGTTCTGCTCCCTGCTCTCTGTGGTGAATCCTCTCACCACCCCCCCCACACCTCTGGCCTGTACCCCAGTGCTTGTATGCATAAATAAATAAATCTTTAAAAAAAATGCAAAAACATATCCAGGTAAGGAATTTTGTTACTCACTACAACATTTATTATTTTTTTTAATGATTTATTTATTTGTGCATACAAGAACTTGGGTACAGTACAGAAGTGCGGGGCTCACCAGAGACAGAATGGGGAGCAGGACAGTCAGATCTACTGAAATACACTCTGAGAGGAGCAGTGGGCAAGGCAGGAGAGGTCTGCTGCGCCTTGTGGGTCAGCTCCCTGGCTGGAGAATCAAACTTGTGCTTCAGTAGTTGCAAATAGCTTCATAGTACTGCGACTTAACCCCTTGCTCCACCAGGGAGGCCCTGACTACAACATTTAAAAGGGGAGAAACCTCTAGATAAATAAGACCTGAGAGTTTGAGAATTTAACTCTTAGGTTACCTGAAATCTGTTTCTAGAGAATTATTATAATTTGGATTTACTAGATATAAAGTGCTTTTCATATTTTGCAAATTAGTATAAGAATATTTATGTACAAAGTGCCTTTTTAGAATTCTTTCCATCTAATTGCATTTGTATCACCAGGCATGTGGTAAGGACATTTATGAATTAAACAGCCAGTATTTAAGGAGGGATAAAACCTTGTGAATTAGAAAACCAGACTTGTGTGATAAGATGTTATGTCATACCCAGTTCCTTTGAAAAAAATTCTGAAGATTCACAGCCCTTTTACAGGAAGTATTGAGAGTGCAAAAGAAAATTTCTGATGTCTCGTGTGTTCATGTCTCTGCAAAATGTCCTTTATCCTGACTCCAGACTGTCATGTCTTTTATGGACTTTGCACGGAACTGCTTCATGCCGTGGTACACCTTCAGAAACTTTGTTATTTGTATATTTTATGCTTTTCCAAACCTTAGCAATATGTACCTTCATTTTCAGAAAAAGATCTACTTTAGTAAATTATTGTTTCTTATTTTTCAGGAGTTTGCTAACCATATAACGTCTCAGAACTGAAACAAAACAACATTGTTCCTGGAGCTCCTCTTTTAAGGTACACAGAACTTGGTTCTTTAATTTTGTGCCTTTTCATAATCTGTTGTGTTTTTTAATTCGTCATTGACTAATGTGGAAAATGATTTACTTCTGGCTGTAATATTAGAGAGAAGAAAGTTTATGCCGTTTGAGTTTCTTTTTACTCTTGAGACTTAATTAGAAAGTAAATGCAGAAAAAATTGTTGGCAGCGATGTAAAACCTGCTAGCCAACACTGCCATATGCTTTAAGTATAGAGAAATGTATGAAATTTAACCACTGAAGTTGTCATTAACTATAATTTGGTCAACACGCAGCTTGGTCAGATTGGCTCTCAAGCTTGTGGAAGTAATTCAGTGTTGTCTTCTGTGAGAGAGACCTCTGAATCAAGTTTCATTTAGTGTTGTCAACTTGTGATCATTTAGATCAAGAATGTTTTCTAAGAGTTCAGTATTTCATGGTTTTGTTTCTGGGCATGGCAAAATGTCTTACCTGGCATTGACAATGCTTTGTGATTTCTTAGCACCTTCCCTCTAAGAACCAAAAGCACATCATCCTGTTGTAGCTGAGGTAGTTATTAGTGGATAAATTAACCTAGCTTTCTTTCCGAATGAAGAAATTGAAGCATAAGGAAATTAGAGGTGTTGTACAAAGCTGGATAAATGGATACAACTCGTCACACTGAATTTGTATAATGATTTCTTTCCAAACTCGGCAAACTCTTACCATGCTTCAGAATTCTTTTCAGAATGTTACACTTGAGGTTTTATCAAATATCTGATTATAAAGTGTTTTGGAGAAACTGAGGCAGAGGCTTGCTGAACATTGGTTATTTAGTTATCTGAGTTCAGAGTGGAACTGAAAGACACAGCTCAGAAGTTTGATCTGATTTAACATTGTTGGTTGCTACTTAGCAGCAAGACTGGTTTCTTAGAAACTGGGCCTTGGCACTGATATGTTTGGCATCAAAATGATAGTAGATACAGTGGTGTTTCTAGGTGGATGGCACATGGTTACAGACTATTTCCGTTTTCTCAGAGGAAAAGCCTAATAACTTACTGAACGAATTCCCTTTATTCTAACATGTCACACAGGTACTGCTCTTAAAAATCTTCAACAGATCATGAACAGATACTCAGTTTGGTTGACTTAACACGTTTTTCTGTTTTTATAAGTTGACTTTTAAAAACACTTATTTGTTCAGAAAAATAATGTTTGAGTGTAGTTATTTTTAAGAATTTCTCCTAGGGAAGGGAAGGGGGTAGGAGTGTGTTAAGTCTTCAAAACAAGAAAAGAAGGTTTTGCAGAGTGTTAAGCTGAAGCGACAAAATTTTTTTCACTTTAGTACAGACTGTGGTGTGAAGTTGTTTTTTTCTTAGGTTGAACAATTAATAATGAGTTTTCCTTTAGCAAGTATTTTTCTTTAAATGGACCACCCAATTTGTGTGGAAAGAAAATCCTCCATTGCCCATTTGGCTTTGGGCCAAGTGTGAGATGGGGCCACATTCAGTTACTTGTATTGGATGCAAAGGTCTTGAACATTCTGGGTTGTTTCCAGGCATTCTGTTTCACTGATTTTATTATCTTGCAAGTGATGGTGCCTCCTCAGGGTCTGATCTCTTTCTTTTGAGTACTGACAACATAGTTGTCTTTTTTTTCTTTCTTTTGAGTAGCTTGATTATGTATATATAAAATACACACACATTTTTTTAAAAGATTTATTTATGCATACAAGAGCTGGGGTACAGGCCAGAGGCGTGGGAGGTGAGAGGATTCACCAGACAGAGTGGGGGGCAGAACAGGCAGACTGACTGAAACACACTGCTGAGGGGAGCAGCGGGCGAGGCAGGAGAGGTCTGCTGTTCCATGCGGGTCCCCTCCCTGGCCGGCGGCAGGGATTAAACTCACGGTGCTGTGGCTGCAGCTTGCTTCTTAGTGTGTTACTTAACCCACTGTGCCACCAGGGAGGCCCACACATATATTTTTAAAGATTTATTTATGCATACAAGAATTGGGGTATAGGCCAGAGGTGTTGGAGGGTGAGACTATTCACCAGAGACAGAGGGAGGAGCAGAACAGGCAGATCTACTAAAATACACTACTGAAGGGAGTAACAGGCGAGACAGGAGAGGTCTCTTGTGCCGTGTGGGTTTGCTTCCTAGCTGGGGATCAAACTCATGTTGTAGTGGCTGCCAATAGCTTCGTAGTGCTGAGACATAACCCCTTGCGCCACCAGTGAGCCCCTTGATTATATTTCTTTTAAACAACCTTTTATTTGTGATTTGATTTTATGGGCCTGTGGTTGAACATTATTTGCTTAACATGATGTCTTCTTGGAAATGATTATGTAGAGTGATAGTGTTGCCTGCTTCTGTACTTTTGCTGCCCTGTCTATAGGTATTTTGCGGTTTGAAGTCAATGAATTGCTATTTCTCCAGGGGCCAGGGAATGACAGATCCCTGGGAAGGAGGAGTCCAAGTGGGAGGCCATTGATGGCAGTGAACTTACTTGCAGAAAGCATATAACATTGTAGCTAGAAAGGTGTGTCAGAAGATCTTGGAACTGTTAAAAGAGTTGGGTGGATATTTTAGAAGTACTTTAAGACTGTTTAGGAAAAGTGCTCTTATTAATTTTTAAAAAAGATTTATTTATGCATACAAGAACTGGGATACAGGCCACAGGTGCAGGGGGTGAAAAGATTCACCAGAGTAGAGAACAGAACAGGCAGATTGACTGATACACACTGCTGGAGGAGAGCAGTGGGTGAGATAGGAGAGGTCTGCTCTGCCATGTGGGTCACCTCCCTGACGGTGGTGGGGATTGAACTCCCGCTGCATAATGGGTGTTTAACCCATTATGCCATCAAGGAGGCCCTTCTTTCTTATTCATTAACTTTTTGTTGTTGAAGTTTATCTGAGTAAAGTCTCAAAAACTGAAGAGAACAGATTAATAGGTTAACAGGTTAATAGGGTTTTTTTGTTGATTTATTGTGTCTTCAAGAGAAAGTTAGATTCTTTCCAGCCTTTGAGACTATACAGTCTGCCATATAAATAGGATCCACATGTAGTAGGTACTTAATTTTTGTTCATTTTTTCCCCCCGACATCAAGCCATTTTATTGAGGGGCCCAGGGAGAAAGTTGAAGGGTCAAACTGATTGAGAGAAGTCAATTTTTTCCATAAGGCCATTTGGGGATATCCCCAGTTTAACAGTAGAGAAAAGCCAATAGTGAAATAACGTATCCTAAAAGTGCTGTTGATATTGCTGATTTCATATCATGCAAGGAACTGAGTACTCTTTTATATCTGTGTATCCATACTGTATAAAATTTAATTTAGGGTTTCGAAGGGGAGATATTTAGTGAAAATGTGGCTGTCTTAAAAGCTTGTTTGGTATTGAGATTACTTGTACTATACTGCTTCTTTTTTCCCTTTTTTAAAAAAACTGTCTTGTTTGGAAAGTTACTTAGTACAAAGGGTAATAGCATGTTTATTACCCAGACGTTTAGATAAAGCCATGTTAATCTACTTAAAAGATTGGATATTAAAAATGACCTTTTTCATAATTGCTGAAATAATTATTTCATACTACAGTGGTTTAACAATGCTGAAAATAACACCAAGCACTATTGCAGATAGTTCTGTAAATGATTTTTTATTATTTATTTATTTATTTATTTTAAAAGATTTATTTATTTATGCATACAAGCACTGAAGTACAGGCCAGAGGTGTGGGGGTGAGAGGATTCACCACAGACAGAGCGGGGAGCAGAACAGGCAGATCAGCGGAAGTACACTGCTGACGGGAGCAGCGGGCACAGCAGGAGAGGTCTGCCACGCCATGTGGGTCCCCTCCCTGGCCGGCAGCAGGGATCGAACTCGTGCTGTAGTGGCTGAGGTTTGCTTCATAGTGTGTTGCTTAACCCACTGCGCCACCAGGGAGACCCATGTAAATGATTTTTTAAAAGATCTGCTTTTTTGTGTGCTTTAAGCAAATTCAATATGGTGTGGGTAGAGTCACTGCTGAGTGAGGAAATATGCATTTTGTGCCTGATCACTTTTTAGCACATTTATAATTTTTAAAACTTTTGTAGACTTCTTATGCCCATATTGCCTTTCCCAACACAATGAAAAGTACCTGAGACTTGTAAAATGGAAGCCAAGATACTGAGATATCAAGATACTTTATTTTTATGAGAAGGTTTTTGTATCATCAACCAAATTTTAGGACCCTGGGTGACTTGGAATTAGGAATCTTTGAAAAAGAGCAAATTATTAATGTCATAAAACCCCTCTCAGTGTTAATAATGCTCATGTATGCTCCATAAATTTAGGATTTGAGACTAAGGGGAACATGTTTTCCTGAGTTGGTGGCTAAAGTTCTTCAAATAGGAGAAAACCCACGGGACACATCTTTGTGTTTCAAACTTTTTAACGGAATTTTACTTTGTCTAAAATATTCTCCTATAAGAAAACTGTTAACCAGGCATTTCAGTCTCTCTTGAGTCCTAATTTATCTAGTAGAAAACAATCCTTAAAGATAGGCCTAAAGGAAAAGACAAGTTTTCATTTAGGGATTTAATCTTCACACTGTGGAGAATTGCTGAGTATCAAATCCAGAATTTATTCAGAAGTATCATCTTCAGGATCCCATGACTTCTCTGGATGCTGCTGTGAACCACTCAAATAGCAGCAGTGATGCGCTCTGTTCTTTGGATTATGAATTCTACATAATTTGAATTATGCAGAGAATATATTTTCCCTGTTCATAACTGATAACCTGTCTAGTTTTTCTTTGGGAAGGGGGTGTTTGTTTGGGTAAAGTTTTTTTTTTTATATATATATATTTGAAAGAACAGGTTTATTAGGGAAAAGGGCAGCAGAATAAAGGACGCTTGCATGGACACTTGCATAGACACAAGCAGGTAGGAAGAGCTGCCCTAAAAGGGAAAGGTTTGCTGAGAGAGGCCTGTATGGTTGCAGGCAGGTGGTCTTGAGAGAGCTATCTCTGCTGAGAGAGGTCAGTGAAGGGAAGCCCCAGCATGGTGCAGGTCACAGGCAAGCAGGAAAGCTGCTGGCAACTGCAGGAGAGATTTGGTGAAAATAAGCACCTGCATAGTCACAGGTGGGCAGAAGGAAGGCTGCCTGTTTGGGTAAAGTTTTTGAGAGACTTTTTAGGTAAATAGAATTTCTTTTCCTCAGAATATGAGCTGCTTATTACATCAACAAGATTTTACCTGGATTAGTATATGTGCATTCAAAACAGTCTCCTTGGCTTTCCACTCAGTAGTATGACCTCCCATCTCTCAGTTGTGACAATCAAATAATGTCTCCAGACATTGTTGAATGTCTTAAATGACTGAATTTTCCCCCTCTTGAGAAATACTGCTTTAGATTCTCTTCCAGGTTAAAGACACATAAAAGTATTAAATTAGCAAATGAGTACTTGTTGAATTTTAATATTGGTCCTGTTGAAAATTTGAAGTCTATTTAATACACAGATTTACTAGGGTTAGACTGTATTTTTATTTGCAGTTTTGAATTACTTGTTTCAGCCAATTTGTATAAAGCCTTAACTCTTCTAGGTGAACCTGAGGTTAACATTTTTGGGGGGACAGTCTTAATTAAAATCCTGTTCTCTTTCTCAACTTGTAGAAAACGTATGTATTTATGTCTGGCTGCAGATGTTGGCACTGGGCCTGCTGTGGACAGCATTAGCCAAAAATGATCCCTTTGGGCCCCACCCTTTCTAAGTTTAGTTGGTTCATTCAGTCTCAGAGTCACCAGGGCAGGGTTGTTGGGTTGTGGAAGCAAAGTGGGACTCTGAAGCAAAACATCTTGCTTACTTTTTTGACAATGTGATGTGTGGTTGGTGGTGTGGAGTTGCGAGTACTCTATAAATGATTTTTGAGGGATGGGGATAGGATAAAAATGGCCTCTAGAGAGTTTAGAAAGAGGATGGGATTAAGAGAAAACTATTTATAGATTTTGGCAGCTGAAGGAAATAACAATAATGCAGCTGGGTCATAGCTGACTTGTAAATGATTCTGGACTTGTTTCTGGACCCTGGCAGCTTGGTTATCTAGACTAGACTGATCTTCTTTGTTATTTTGTTGTGATTCCAAAAGTATACAAGGAACAAATGCCTTGTTGGGATCTTGTTGAATAAGGTGATGTTTATGCCTCTGTTGTCTACAGTCATTTTTAAACTTAGGGTTTTTTGTTTTGTTTTTTGAGGTTTGCAGTCTTTTTTTGCTCTCAGTTAGAGGGTATGTGCCAGGATTCCTCAAGTAACTTAATTGGTCTGGTCATTCATCTTTTTCTACATGTCCAACTTTAATTACAAGTCATGCTGAGACTTCAAAAAGCATTAATGTAACAACTCTGTGAATGTAACTTTCGCGTTGTTAGTTTGCTGATACCTGCTTTGGTTGACTATTTCTGTTTTGTTGCTACTGGTTATTTTCGAGTACTTTTGACAATCATTTTCAGCTTTTTGAAGAATGGCCATGAGAATGAACAGAAATGTTCTTATTTTTGAACTGTGAAAAGTTTAAATGTATTTAGAAATAATGTCTTTGGATCATACAAGATACAATCTCCTCTGCTCCCCCAGAATCCACACCTTTCGTCCTTACAGTAAATTGCCAGTGAATTTACTGTCAGTAAATTTACACAACAGTAAGTTGACAATCTAAAATCTATTCCTCTTCATCTTTTCTACTTTTGCTTTTAATTGTACAAATGCCTTACAATGTTCTTTGCTATCCACATAATTTCTCAAGGTCATGAACTTTGATATGGCTGCAACAGTTTCTGGTTTGGGGTCTGTAACTAAATGAACCTACAAATCTCCTAGGGGAACAAACAGACCTTTTATCATTTTAAGGAAAAAAGAAACAGTGCAAATGGAAATTACTCCCTTTCTTCAGTCCATTTAAAAGAAAGCTGTACAATCTAAGCATTTGGGCCTTAAATGGAAGTCATATTCACATTTACCTATTAATGGATTAATGGTGTTATGAACCCAGCTTGCTTCTAGCATCTTAAGCTTTTGAGACTAGAAATCTTTCTCATATCCCATACACTGTGGAAGACTTCTCTATACTTTTAACTTTGCATTCTTGAATATATATAATAGTTCATAATCTTAATATTTAGCAATAAATGTTATACCCCACTGATTCTGTTCATAAAATTAACATGTAGAGCGTGTGAATATTGTAAGTTGTGTAAAGACACTGAGAAAGTCACAACGCTAGGAATCTTACTATAGGTCAAGTAGTACACTTAACATAGCTATATACTCAACAGGGCTATTTTCAGACTTGAGTAGCTGACACCAGTTTTGACTGAATATTGGCAATTACATATCATCTCTATAATTTACCTTTTTATTTTCTTTCCCTTACAACTTTCAGGTAGAACTTTAGACTTCATAGCACTGAATTAATCTGCACTGAAAGCTGTTTACCTGCAGTTGGTCACTTTTGTTGAAAGTGACCATGTCTCAAGTTCAAGTGCAAGTTCAGAACCCATCTGCCGCTCTCTCAGGGAGCCAAATACTGAACAAGAACCAGTCTCTTCTCTCACAGCCTTTGATGAGTATTCCTTCTACTACTAGCTCTCTGCCCTCTGAAAATGCAGGTAGACCTATTCAAAACTCTGCTTTACCCTCTGCATCTATTACATCCACCAGTGCAGCTGCAGGTAAGCTTATAAATCCAAGTGTCTTCTGTTTCAAATGTTTTCTTAGCCTGTTTTCTGATCTGATAAGTAGATTGCAGATGTAGGGAACTCCCACATTTACCTGCAAGAAGCAGAAGAAAATTATTATAACCCACACTTCTTATCCCGGCTAGAATACACTTTATTGCATATTGTGTTGCTAGAGGCCTCAGTTGACAGGCCTTTTAAAAGTGTGAGAAAGACATACTTTCCTAGCAGGGGAGTCACCATGATCACAAAGGTGGTTTTCCTGGAGTAAGTTTTTTCCATCACACTCCAGGTGTGCTGACCCCAGCTGTTTCCCCAAATGTGGGAAACTTGACTGCTAAGTTGTGGTAGTAGGGGACTGCATTCATTATTTTCCTCTCAAAAACAAAAACAAAAAGTAGAAAGAGAATAAAAAAATCATTAAGCCTAGTGTATTACAAAGTGGTGACTGCAAGAAAGAAGTGAACAATAAAAATCCCTTCAGATATTTATTGTTGTATGGAAAAATTTAAAATTCTGCTTTTAAAATTATTTCTCAGAACTGACAGAGAACTCCTGTTATGTGTAAGCCCCCTCTGTCTGTCTGTCTATAAGATTTTATCTCAAGGGGGTAACCAGATTTACTAGAAAGCAAAAGAGTGTGTTGGCATTTCTTAATTTTTATTTTGGAAAAAAAAAAGTGAGATTTCAGCAGGTAGTTCAGCAGTTGTAATGAGAGCCAGTTAGCAATTGAACAAAGCAGAGATTTTTTAAAAAAGGAAATAAACTTAGAATCATTTAAATCTGATTTTTAGGAAAATGAAATGGACTGAAAGTAGTTACTGGTTAGAAAAGAATTAACATAATGCCAGAACAAAACACTCTAAAACCAATATTCTGCTCACCAAAGTGGCAAAACCAGTTAAATAAAGGGAGTGTCAATGTGGTTGTCTCCATAACAGGAACACCTATGGCAAGGTCTTTTTGACGCCTTCCTTTTGCCTGACAGTTTCCCTTGCATCTCCTTTGTCCTCTTATCGCCTTTCCTTTGTGAAATTTGTTCTTAGACTATTAACTTCCCCACTCAGCTGCATGGCATCCAGCGCAGAGCCTCCAGACTCCCTCAGCCTGCTTCGCCAGATAGCACTCTTGGCCTGTAGTCCACAAGAGGCTTAGTTTTTCCCAAATTTTACCATTTGCCATTTGAAACTATCTTAAAAGGAAATTGTACAGTCCTCTGAGATTTATTGCTTTTTCTTCTAATGTGTTCTGTCCACATCCTATTGACTTTAAGCCCCTCCCACAGGCCATTTTATTTTACTTAATTGTCAGAAATAGGTAAGGTCCGAGGTTGGCAACCTCTGGCGAAAAACTTAGGGGACACCATAGGAATGACTCGTCAGCTGTGTGGAAAACAGTTGTTGTTAAGAGAAATGGTATTGGCATGTTGAGTTTTGTGAACTAACAAGCAGGGTACAGCTAATAGCTGTCGCGGTAACCACTGTGTCTCTGCTCTAAATACCGCCTTGTTTATTCCCTTGGTTGTTCTAATAGCAGTGCTTCATCTGACTCCAGCTCTTGCTTGCCTGCTGTGGTTTTGTTCTGCTCTCTCTTTTGAAGACACACCCTCTATTAGGTCACCTGACTTCAGTGAGTGCAGAAAGACCCCAGTTGTGTCTTCAGGCATGTGTCCCCCAGTGTGGTTTGCAGTTTTCCATCTGTGCTGCTCTAAATCCTTAGACCTTTGATTTGTTTTCCCTCTTTTTTCATATCCCTGGGAGAGCAGCAGTCTTACATACTGCTAGTTGACTTCAATGCTCTTACATTATTTTTCAGTTCCTTCTAACATGGCACACCCCAAAGAGAAAACCCCAATGTGTCTTGTGAATGAGTTAGCCCGTTTCAACAAGATTCAGCCTGAGTATAAGCTTTTGCGTGAGCAAGGTCCAGCTCACTGTAAGGTAAATATTGTCCATACTGCTTGTGCATTTATAACCCACCAGGAATGTTATTTCTGTCTTTTTACACTGTTGAAAGTGGTGCTGTGATTAAAAATTTGTATTTTCAAATTGTTGAGGTTGTCTTAAAGAGATGCAAAAGTATAGCTTTCTGGTGAGTCACTACTTTTCTCATCCTGGCAGAATGGGTCAAAGAAAAGATAGACTTCTTTGGGGAATAATTGGCTTTAAAAATGCCACTGAGTGTGTGGTTGTTTAGGATTCTGAATAGAGACAATTCCCAAGCACCTGTGAATGATTTCCTATGTGTTTTCTGGGCTCTGAGCCTCCTGGCTACTGCCTGCCTCTGGCTCCATTCCTGCTTTTTTGCATGTGTACCTTAGACTGGGCAGCAAAAGGAGGTGACCAGGAAATCAGTTTGCCACTTGTTAGCAATTCAGGTAAAAGTTTTGGAGAGGAGAGTTGGAAATTAGTTTCAAATCAAGTATTTTGGATTGTCTCTGATTTCAGTTATCCTTGTCATTCCCTTTACAGATTGAAAGACTGACTGTAATTAGAAATTTCACTGTTCAGAATTCAGTATTAAGTTTGTTTGATATCTGTGCTAATGTACATCTTGGCGCTATCTTCTGCAGCTGTAGTGAGAGAGGATATAGTATGAGAGAAGGAATTCGGTCTCCTGTTTTTGGTCCTCGCTTTGCAGTAAAGATAATACAATTAAGGATGAATTGTCTCTTGATGTCTTGTTTTTCTTGATCTGCAAACTTCAAACCATGAATGATCACTTTTCATTTGACTTTAAGTAACTTCAGCCACAACCATAAAGAGGCACCATAGCATTGCAAGATTAGGGAGGTGGTTTTGGATGTAGACAAATCTGGATTTGAGTCCTAGCTTCTTAACTAGCTGTGTGAACTTGGGCAAGTTCCTACTTTTAAACCTCAGTTTCTCCATCTGTAAAATGGGGATAATAATACCTACCAAATAGGTTTATTGTGAGATTTGAATGAGAGAATGTATATTAATGTGTGGAGCACAATGCCTGGCACTTACTAGATGCTTGAGAAATGGTAGCTATTATTATTTAAGTAATTATGGATTTGAGAAAAACAGAAATTTCCCATTCACATGAAGCTAGTTTTAATACTCTTGAAGCTTAATTATATTTGAAATGTTTCTTTGTTTAGAAGGCACTTAGTCATTTTCTCTAACTGTTCTATTTCTTCTACAGGGTTTTGTTTTGTTTTGCAGACCTTAACTTTGGGATTCCCTTTATTAATTCTTTTTGGTATTTTAAAAAATATGTACTTTCTCACTTGAACTTTAATACTTCAGGCAATTTGGCTGTGTGTTTATAACCACTTTTTTTTTTTTTTTTAACTTACAAGTTGTTCAGAGAAAAAAGTTACTCCCTCCTAGGTGACTATTTAAAAAGCCTGGGGTCTGGTGTTCTTTTAATTTTATAAAAACCAGGATTCTAATCTTGCTACCAACCCTACACCCAGAAGGCAGCAGAATGGCAGCAGCATTGGATGGGGAGAGCCCTGGAGGAAGGCCAGACTGGTGTTGATTCTTTTTATTTTTCTTTCTTCTCTTTCTCTCTCTCTCTCTCTCTCTCTCTCTCTCTCTCTCTCTCTCTCTCTCTCTCTCTCTCTCTCTCTCTCTCTCTCTCTCTCTCTCTCTCTCTTTTTTAAAGCATTTTCCCCTTTAGTGTCTTCCTGAAAGGACCATGAAAATTCCCCAGGGATTGCACAGCATTGCAGACTTCTGCTGTTTTACTTCTCAGTTCAGCCAGGGTTTTGAGTTCATGCTCTTGCTGCTTAAATGAGTAACCTTGTGAGCTGCAGCATAAATACAGGAGATCCCTCATGTTTCAAGGGGGGTAGAGGATTATTTAATTTTTTCCTTTAGTGGAAGCTGTGCGCTGAGGGAATCCTAAAGTTAAGACCTACAGGAAAAATAAGCTGTGAAGGCAGTTGGCCCCTTTCCCTTCTGCACCAAATTTATTCTACCTATCTATAAGGTGCTCAAATCAAGGTGTTTCTCATGTAAACTACTTGTAAATGAAATAAACTGATACCCAGTAATAAAGAAAAGCAGAAAAATAGAAGCTCAAATTGGTTTTGCTAAATTTCAGTGTAGTGTGTTTCAAACTTGGGAGTGCATCACAAGCACTTTGGGAGATTCCTAAAAATATGCAAGCTTGGTTGCCCCTATTTAGTTGGAATTCCTGGGCTTTTCCAGGCAATTCTTTACATGGACACCAAAGTTAAAGATCACTGTTCTATCCATTTTTTTCTTTTTTTATTGGCAGAATATTAACAGTACTGATGGGATTACATAGCCGAATTTTAAGGATGGGATGTGTGCTTGGGTTACATTTATACTTAAAAAGCAAAACAGAGACTGATCATCATCAGTACTTGTTAAGGACAAAACTGACTGTTTTGAATGCTTTTTTATAAATAAATTTTTTTTTTTTTTTAGATCTTTGCTTCCTGTTTTATTAGCTTTGCTTGTTGTAGACTTGATTTTCTTCTGAAAGTGGAGGCAGTGTCTGAAGAGCAGTCTAGAGCAATGTTTTAGAACTAGCTAACACTCCCAAATTTATTTAGGGTTTTTTTTTTTGGTCCTAATGGTGATGTGTTTTCAGATAGTTTAGGAACACAACATCAAAACAAAGTTTGTCTTAATTTGTATCAGATACTAATGTCTGTCTAAATATGTTTGTTAAACTCCCATGAGAAGTAATTGGAAGACAATTAGTATTTGGATGGCTTCCAAATAATCAGTGTCTAATATTTTAATGCATAAACAGAACATTTAAAAAGTTTCTGTGCTTACCCCCATCTTCAAAGCATAGTTTTTTTCATGAAGTGCTGTGTAGTGCTAATCAATGATAGCAATAGCTTTTTGTGTTTATAAAGACAACAGAAAAGGGGGTGAAGAGATAAATTAAGAAGATAATGATCAGGCCTTTTAAACAATGACTATAAAAATGTTCAAGGTCCAAGTGACATCTACAGTCAACATCAGGTTTCATGAATTGAGAGCTCACAATTTTCATTTGTAGGTCTTTACAGTACAGCTAACTCTTGGAGATCAGAACTGGGAAGCTGAAGGAACTAGTATTAAAAAAGCCCAACACACAGCTGCTGCCAAAGCTTTGGAAGGAACAAAATTTCCTAAACCCATAGCCCGCCCTTTTCGTAGCGAAGGAAGGAATCCAGGTATTATGCGTGGGCCAAGACAGGTTCCTTTCAAAAGTGTGTCTAGAGGTACCCTTTTAGTATGTATTGAGTTCTTTCTCAACTAACGTGTTGATTTTGAAAGCACAGATTCTGCACTACCAGTGGCAAATGCTTATCTTTTCAGAATCCTTAACCTCCTCTGAAGCAGTGGTTCCCAATCTGTGGTCTCCTGACATCTGGGAAGGTCATGGGGATGCCAGGTTTGGGAGGGGTGTTACCAGGTGACTTCTAATATTTCAGGAGATCTTAATGCAAATAATTTTTTCCCTCAAAAAAAGTTATAGATTGCCAAGAATGTAGATTTTTAGCTGGAATTGTTTCAACAGTTTGGTAATGTCAATTATAACATGTTGGTCTGAAATCTGGATTGTCAATCGGTTCATGTCTCCGGATCATTAAGAATGGGAAAATAACTTAAATACAAAAAAATCACTCGATAATATCCTTCAAACAAGGGCTCAAGAGGGGAGAATACTAGTAAAGAAGAGTGCCTGGTGAAAGGTTGGGAACCACTGACGTGGCGGGTATGGCAGACAAGACCTTGAACATGGGGGTCACCCCCTACCTTTTGTGTGTAGGAGTGAATCCGGGAAGAACTTGGTCACCTTTTGTTGCTTTTGATTTCTTTGTAGTATTTCTTCAAATTCACTATCTACCACAGATACATTTTATGGGTCAGAAGTGCTCTTAAGATGATTCAGGTAATACTTAAAATTCAATTATATAAATTATGTAAAAAAAATACAATTCTGATGTCAGTAAGAGAGAGGTCAGTTACTCATGTGACTCTGATTTTGCACCCAAAATTATTCTTGCAAATTTGATTCAGGTGCCAAATTTAGTTGTACTGGTTATAGTACAAAATAAAGTCTTTTTTATTTTCCTCTATACACACACCCTAAAGAGGCACTTAAAAGTGATTTTTGTGTGCATTTAAATTGAACTTTGCCATTGCTAGTGTTATTCTGTGTTTGATGTGAAAGTGTTGTTTTTAAATGTGATTGTGCACTGACTCTAATCTTTCTAGGCTGGTTTTTTTAAAATGATCTTTAAAAGGTTTATGAATTAGATTGAGAGGTAAAGAGAAAATGAATATAGCATGTTATTTTCTAAAGTTGATAGTTCTGAGATAACTTATCCAAGTTGTATGTGCTTCTGTTGTATATGGACACAGAATTCATTTTCCTCGTAAGTCTTGCCATAGGTCAAACCCCTTACAAATCTCAAAACTGGAAATATCTCATTATTTTGTGGGCTTTCTTTGACTTCTCCAGACAGGATCTATATGCCTTTGCCCATTGGTCTGCTCTTCTCCATACAGCACACTTCCTGTTGTGTTGTAGTTCTTTTAAGTGTATTTTGTGATGTTTCAACTTCTCTGGGCAAGAATTGTGTCCCTCAAGCTTTGTAGCACAGGGCTTTGCATCCAGTTAGTACTTAATAGATGCGTTGTTGTATGAAATAGTGTGTACAGAACATATTGCTAAGTGTAAGCCAATAACCCAGTAAGTCAGTAGAATCAAAGTTATATTGGTTAACTTTTCCCAAACAATAAATGATTTGGACAGTCACAAAGATTTTGTAATCATAGAATTTGATACATATTGAAACTTCTGACCACTGGAAGGTATGGCTTTCACTGATAACATCTTGTGTTTGTTGCTCCTAATAGTTCTTACAGTGTATTTTGTGCTGTTGACTGTGTATTAATAACTAGAAATGGCAGCAGAATCTTGGATTTCCTCATGTACTTAGCAGTGAAGCACTTAGACCATTTCATGAAATGCATCATGAATCCATTAGTAGAATGCATGCTACTTTTTATTTTAGTGACCATTTGTTCACATATTAGAAAGAAAACAGTTCTTTCTATTTATTCTGTGTTGCAGAAAGCATAACTCCTACTGTAGAGCTAAATGCACTGTGCATGAAACTTGGGAAAAAACCAATGTATAAACCTGTTGATCCTTACTCCCGGATGCAGTCCACCTATAACTACAACATGAGAGGAGGTGCTTATCCCCCAAGGTATGTCTTCATTTTAAAAAATGCTGAAAATACATCTGATCTCTTTCACGGGCCAAAATCTGTAGATTGTGGAATGGAAAGTAATTTGGTTTTCTTTGAAACTACCAAATGTTGAAGTCAGTCTTAATTGCGCTAATACCTTTGGAACTTTGCCTTGATGGTCTTTTTTTTTTAATTATTATTTTTTAATTTATACTTTTTATATCATTTTGTATTCTTTGTAAAATTTCCACCACCATTCTACCCACGAACCATCACCATAGTTCCTTTTGCTCTTCTCTCCCCTGTTTTGACCCCTTTTCTTCCCCTCCCTTAAAGAATGTCTTTGATTTTATGGTTGCCTGCTAATTTTTTTTTGGTTGTTATTTTGTTTTTCCTAATCCCTTATTTGGTTTCCCTATATCCCTCCTGTAAGTGAAACCATTGTTATTTTTATTTAAAGCCCTTCAGGCTTATTTCACTGAGCATGATCCCGCCTCACTCCATCCATGTTGCTGTGAATGGCATGAGTTTATCTTTTTTGGTTGCTGAATAGTATTCCATTGTGTATTTGATGGTCTTTTAACTCCATAATTAGAAAGGGCTTGAGCACATTCCTTGCCAACAGTATGGCTTGTGCTTCCCCCAGCAGTCTGGTTAAGGATCATCTTTGTAACGGCTTTGTGTGATGAACTTGTGATTTTCAGCATTCATAGATTTCTTTATTATTGTTAATTGGGTACTTTTAGACTTTGAACTTACATGTTTTGTAAATAGACTTGGAGTACAGGTGCAGTAAAATATTAATTGAAACCTGAAAATTCCAAGTATTAAGATCTTGGGTTGGCTGTCATAGGAAATTAGTAAGCAGAAGGAAGGATCATCAAAATGGAAGTCTTTATTTCCCTGCCCTTCAGGGGCTGAGGGGGTGGCATATCCCGTTTTAAAAATATAGCTTCTGGAATGTAAGAAACCAGGATCTCCCAGGCTGTAGATTGTTGAAATTTCCAGAAGTGAAGACTCTTTCTAAATGACTTATGCTTAAAAATTCCCAGCCTTTTCTGGAGACATGCATGTGTGAATCAATCTCAGATATCAGAACGTAGAGCAAGTTGTTTCTGTCTCAGTCAAAGCCTAATCTATTTTAGATTTCGTGAACTTTGATTAGCATTATACATTGAATTTGTAAATCATTTTGTTTTATGCAAAGTAAGCTTAAGTTGCTAAACAGTAGGTGTTCATACTGTGGCAGTTATAATCCAGTGTGAATATAGGAAATCTCTGAATATATTGATGAGAAGTCATTCTTGGCAAGCAGACTCTAATGTGATAAGGAAGGAAATACCTGGAGTTTGCCAGAGAATGTACAGTGTGCTTTATGAATTTTGACTTTAATTTTCCTAACCCCCTTTTATTTTTAGGTACTTTTACCCGTTTCCAGTACCACCTTTACTTTATCAAGTTGAACTCTCTGTGGGAGGACAGCAGTTTAATGGGAAGGGGAAGACAAGACAGGCTGCAAAGCATGATGCTGCTGCGAAGGCCCTGAGGATCCTGCAGAGTGAGCCACCACCCGAAAGGCTGGAGGTGAGGGGCAGGGTGACTGCCCAGCCCTTGGGGCCTGAGGAAAGCTCAGCTCAAACCCAAGTTCCTCCCTCCTTCCCTCCCTCCCTCCCTCCTTCCCTCCTTCCCTCCTTCCCTCCTTCCCTCCCTCCCTCCCCTGCTAAGAATATGCTGTTTATAGTTTTTTGTTACTGATTAGCTTTGAAGATTTTGTATCCTGTACCTTTCTTGTCTTTCCCTCCTCCCTTTTAAAAAGACGTCTGAGCATGAAAATCAGATACCGACTTTTTCATTCTATGGCATAACTTTGAGTGAACATGCTAGAAAGATTGTGACTCAAGATTGAGTTGTAAAGAGCGTGTATGGATATAAGTGCTAAAGATGATGCTGGTCAGAATCTACTGTGATTTATGTCTCTAGGTTAGAGAATTTTCTAACACTTTTTGACCAGCTGCTTTTACTGTACTGAAGTGCCAATTTCTGTCTCTACATAATAAATAAACCATCACAAAACTTAGTGGCTTAAACACCTAGGGGCATTTTTACTTGCACACTAGTCTGCAGTTAGGCAGGATTTGGCAAGAGATTTTGTCCCTGCTCCACATAACTGAGGCAGCTGTGAAGGGCCTGGAGTATCTACTTTCAAGGTGGTTCCCTCATGTGGCTGGTAAGTTAGTGCTGGCTATCAGTTGGGAACTAAGTGAGGGCTCTGACCTATGCAGAGTTCACCTATGCAAAGATTGCTCACTACTGTTCCCATGCTGTGGTGACCCCAATCAAGGGTGAGTGTCCTAGAAGACTGAAAATAGAAACAACTGCCAGCTTCTTATAGCCTGGGCTCAGACACCACCACAGGCACATCACTTCTGCCATGTTCTCTGGGTCCAGCAGCCACAGAGCTGAGATTCAAAAGGCGATGTTGAACTTTACTATTTTCATTGAGACAAAATTCACAAAACAATACCAGTTTATTTGTACAGTTCACTGGCTTTAGTCCCATTCAGTGTTGAGAACCTTACTTCTGAATGAGAGGAGTATGAAAGCATTGGGGCCTATGTTTTAAAACTACTGTGATAGGGAAAGGATTTTAGCTCCTTGTGACCAAATAGGAATTTGGACCTTAGGAAAGCAGTTATTAGTCCATGCCTTTGAAGGGCCAAAACGTTTGTGGATCTGTCTAGTAAGGCAGAGTCTCAGGATCACAGGCTGGGAAGAAGCCACTGAATAGAAACATTATGATTTCGTGATTCTGTCTAATTATCTAATCACAGCAAGAAACCGCACCTGAAACTATCCCTAGGTAGCATTTGATTTTTCCTCCTCAAGAAACAATCTCACAAAGATAACATCTTGGCACGAGCTCCATCTTGGGGTCACTGGGCTGTGTGTGTGACAGTAGGTATGAACCTGCGTGCACTGTTGGTAGGTCACTTTCTGAGGGTCTTTGTGTCTCGCTGCCCACCAGGGAGACCCCAGCTCAGGATGGTGCTATGTGGATTTCTCATCAGACAGGAGGTCTTTGTCTCTCTTTTGTTACATTGTCTTCTGTTTTCAGTGCAATTACACTTTCTAATGCAGATGAACTGTTTCCAGGGTCCACTAAGGACCACATAAAAGAGAATGGTCTGGTCTGTCACTTAAGAGGCAGAAGATTTATTGAAATTAAAGGGATAAGGTTCTTACTGGTGAGATTTGTTAAAATCCTGAAGGCAGTGTACTCTGAGTCACTTTGGAGGCTTTTCATTTTTTATTTGACTCTGGTGCTGATCAGTGGAGTAGGTACTCCTAGGCTCCTTCTAGCCAGCAGTTGTTAAACTGTCGCAACACTGACTGATAGTGGGTTGTCACCTCTGAAGTGATTCTGAAGAAGTCAAGAGAATTCCTTGGCCCAACCCACATGATTCTAATGTAGTAGATCTAGGTCTAGATCCAGGAGTCTGGCTCTCGCTTTTTCCTTTTTAAATGTGCTCTTAGATTAACTCTCAAGCACTGTTAATGTTTGGGAACCTTTGAGTCCTCCGTGGAAGTACTCGCACTATTGCTGAAAAGGTCTTGATTTTGACCAGTACTGGAAGGAGTGGAGGCTGTGGCAGACGTGCTCTCACAGGCTGTGTTTTCATGGCCTCCTTCATTCTTCCTCTTTGCCTTCTTTCTAATAGTGTATAGTTCTAAATATAGTTTCTAATAGTGTATGGTTTGTAAAGTGTATAGGTTGAAGTAGAGACAGTGCCCTTCACAAATGGCTCAGAGTTTGGCCTCAAAAGTGAGAATCATTAACTAGGACAGGACTTTTTCTTTGCAGTAATAAATGAAATACTTGACCTCCTGCCTAAACTGGCTGCCTCCTGATTTATCTTTCTTTCTGATGGCTGGGTAATAGGGGGTACAGCAAGACATGCCTATAAGATAACTCATTTATAAGTAATGTAGGTGAATGATAAAAATGTCTTAATTCAAAAAAATGCCTAAATTTCAACTTGTAGATAATCACTGTAAACATTTTGGTGGATGTTAGTACAAAAACAAGTATCTAGTCCATGAAAATGGGATGATACTGTAATCACCAATTACAGTGCACTGTAATCACCTTTTCCACTGCAGTGTTTACCGTGAATATGGTGTCATGTTTGCCATTTACAAACAGCTCTGTGGAGGACTCAGATTGAATGTGCATATTTTTAATGACTGCTTAGTGTGCCATTGTGTGAAGATACAACTTTGTTTTTTCAACAGTAGAGGTTTGGTTACCAAGGTTGTTTGCAGTTTTTCTGGTTGCAAAATACATAGTAAAGAACACTTGTTAAATCTTTGTGTGTGTCACTGGTTGTTCTTTTGAATCACAGTCCTGGAAGTGGAATTTCATGATTCTACATATGACATAGTTCTCTACCAGAAACATGGTAACGTTTTACCCCTCTGCTGACGTGGCATGATCAGCCTATTTGCCCATGACATGCTAGAATTGCAAATTATCATTTTAAACAAATTGTCTGCTTGGTTGTTGAAATTTGTAGAGCATGTGATTGTTTGGTGGTTTGATTCCTTTTCTCTTGAACATAGCCAGTGAAGCCAGCCGTTTCTTTTATAGGCAGGTATAGTCTGGTCCCTTGGTGACAGGCATAAATGAAGATAGTGGCGCTGCCCAATACCAGTTGAATGGAGCTGACACATAATTAGCATGACTATCACCAAAAAGTACAGCAAGTGCTAGGATGGACAAGTAAAATGACTCCATTATGCTAGAGTAAGGGTGGTGTATTCAGTCACCTCTGAGGAAGATGATTTCAGCTTAGAATAAGATAAGTGAAAGAGCAGGGGAATGAACGTTCATAATAGAGGGAGCAGAACTTTCCTTGTGTTGGAGGAGCTACTTAAAAAAAAAAAATCTCAGACTTGTAGTCATAATGATGACTTTTACTCAGTGTCTGAGCTGTTAAGAACAAAGTGGCCATTGTTAAAGTGTGAATCGTATAGAGACACACACTAGCTAGTTAACGTCCACTGTAGGGAAACAGTTTAAATAAGCAGAAATGTTTATCCAGGAGGTACTAGATTATGGAAGACTGTGTACAGGAGCATGAGAGGGCTGTAGCTGTTGAATAGGGAGAACCCAACCCACGGCTTTATTGTGTGGATAGTGTGATTTGGTTTGTGTTTAAAATAAAGAACCAGTTCTCTATGTGGTTGGATGTGCATAGTTTCTATCTTAAAAGTAGTTTTCGTCTGATGATAAAAATAGAATGCAGATTTTTAATAACTGTGCTGATTGAAGGTTTTTAAAAATGCTATTCCTGTAAAAATAAATAAATGCCACTCTTTAGGATCTTGAGCCCTTATTGTCGCTTAACTTCCTTTTTTTTTTTTTAAAGATTTATTTATTTATGCATACAAGAACTGGGGTAATGGCCAGAGGTGTGTGGGGGGTGAGAGGATTCACCAGAGACAGAATGGGGAAGACAACAGGCAGATTGACTGAAATACACTGCTGAGGGGAGCAGTAAGTAAGCAAGACAGCAGAGGCCTGCTGTGCCATGACCTCCCTGGCTGGGGATCAAACTCATGCTTCAGTTGCTGTGGATGCTTCATAGTGCAGTGCGCTTAACCCCTCGCTCCACCAGGGAGGCCCCTTAATTTCTTGTTAAAGTAGAACTAGGGCCTCCCTGGTGGCGCAGTGGTTTAAGCGGCACACTATGAAGCAAACCGCAGCCACTGCAGCACAAGTTCGATCCCTGCTGCCGGCCAGGGAGGGGACCCACATGGTGCAGCAGACCTCTCCTGCTGTGCCTGCTGCTCCCCTCAGCAGTGTGTTTCGGTTGATCTGCCTGTTCTGCTCCCCACTCTCTGTAGTGAATCCTCTTACCCCCCCACACACCTCTGGCCTGTACCCCAGTGCTTGTATGCATAAATAAATCTTAAAAAAAAATAAAAGTAGAACTAAAGCCAAAATTGGAGATCTGTATTGCAAGTATATATGATCATGTTAGTACCATACTTGCATTTTCATTTTTGAGCTGAAATTTCATTTCAAGCTCTGTAAGGCTTAATATTACACGACTTCTAATTCTTTTTTAAGGGATCTTACAAAACACAGAGAAAACACGCTTATCTTTAGGGATGGAATAAAACTCTTTCTTCCTTGCAATGATCATGTGGGTCCTTTGAGTTCTTCCTTGCACAATTCTTTCCATTGTGCAATCTTAATTTTCGTATGTTTTGAAACATTTTGTTTCTTGTCATTTTATACGTCACTTTCATTTATTCATTGTGTATTCCTAAATGTGCTAAACAAGACTAAAAAATAAGAAAATGGAAGAATGATAAAATCCCTGGGCCATTAGGATAGCA
Source organism: Galemys pyrenaicus (assembly GCA_019455555.1). NCBI lineage: Eukaryota > Metazoa > Chordata > Mammalia > Eulipotyphla > Talpidae > Galemys > Galemys pyrenaicus. The sequence goes on from JAGFMF010011603.1 coordinate 2,957,354, forward strand.
GTGAAGTAATTGTCATTATTTCATCAGTGTTCTTACTGCATTGCTTGGCACATTCCGTCGACTTTCAAGAAGTATAAAAGAAGATCAGAGACACAATCTTTCTAGTCTTTTTTGCTTTCTTTGAACCCCATGAAAATTCAGGATTTTTCTTTTCCCATCTGTTATGGACGAAAATGGACAAAGGAATTCATTTCTGTTACTAGACAAGCCAGAAGATGAATGCAAAGAGATGGATAAGCAATACTCTAGGCCCTAATGATGCTGGTGAGATTGAATATCTAGTGAATCCTCAGCGCCTTCAGATGATATCTTAGATAAGTGTTCCCAAACTTAAGAATTGATGGGTGAATAATTTATTTCTGTGGTGTGCACAAGGAAATGCACATTCTTTTCTGGTCAGTCTTTCAGTGGGAAAGACTTTATCACACAGTATTTTGCCACAAGAACCTGAACCGTCTGTTTTGATCTTTTATCAAAAAGAGTGCATGTGACAGCATTCTTCTGTCTTTCATGTTTTGCCACCAAAACTCATTGCTTACCAGAAGTGAAGTGAACAAATGCAGGGGGTGTGTATCTACTAAGGTATTTGGAAGGAAGTAAAGGAAGTAACAACCAAAAAAATCAGGAGATTCTTCTCTGAGGGTTAATCTAGAAATGAAAGCATTTTGTAGCTAAGTAGCAAAGACAAAGTGTCCTCATCAAAATTAGGAGCCAGCTTCAAAAGTAGTGGTTCGGCAGAATCAGTGGAGGAAGAATGAGAAACCGTGATAACTAGACCCTGCTGGAGATGGAGTTGCAGCCTGGCAGCTTGGCAAGTGGACTGCTCTTGGCTGGGCATGCCTGTGGATGGGTGCTGCGGGCACACACACCTTTCAGACTGTGAACATGGACTGAAAACATGGGCTTGCTATTTCAGATTCTTGTTAAACTCTCGTGTATGATTTTTGTTGCCTTTTAATTTTCTGTGTATTATTTGTAATAAAATGGCTTTTTTTAAATATAGAAAAATAAAAAGGATCTGTTGGAGGCAGGTAGTAAGTGGTGATGACTATTTTTTCCTGGCATAGTAAGGGTTAAGCATGGTTCAGAGTGTTTTTTTCTTTTCTCAATGTTGCCTAGATTTTATTGCTGAACCATACACTATGGAATTGATGTTAACAGTAATTCCCACTTCATGAAGGTAAGACTGAACACCCACTACACTTGCCTGTATTACTGGGAATGGTATTTGTGGATTTGTTTGGAGTCATTAACTGCTTCCCCCATTGCAGTGTAGATGATACAGAAATTATTAAAGTAAAAGAGCTATGATAGTCCCTTTGGTTTTTATTTTTTATTTTTTTGTTGGCTGCTTTGTCCCTACTGAAATTTCTTTGGAAGCAATGGATTAGATTAGTGAATCTCAATCCTGTTTGGCTAGTAAAAATTACCTGGGCACATTAAAAAAGGAGTACAAATGCAGCGGACCTCCAGGCCCTACCTGCAGAAGTTTGTGTTCATTTGTCAGAAGTGGAGTTCCAGCCCTTGTCCTGTAAAGCTTCCATGTAACTGATGTGTCAGTGGTTGGGTGCCTCTGATCTGGTGTTCTTGGCAGTGGACCATTGTTTTCTATTAGACTTATATGAAACCATACTATATAAAGTTTGGCTTTATATAGTAGCATTTCATTGTTATAAACTTATGTTTGAATTTATAATGCAGGTAAAAGCTATCCGAGAATGATTTTATGTGACTTTTCAAAGTACAGAAATCACTGCATGTCCTTTTCATCCATTAAAAAAATGGCTGGGAAAGATGGAGTCCCACTGTCGACTGACTGCACCCTGCTGTGGAAAGAATAGAGTCCTTCCTTGTTTTCCTTAAAGAAGAAAAAAAATCTCATGTCAGAGGAACTCATTGTTGCCATTTCTTCAATTCAGGGCAGTTGCTTGTTACATTATTACCTGTAGTTTTTTGTATGCTTGAAGGTATAATTTAAAATAACTTATAATTTTTAATTTAAAGTAAATGTTAAAATGAATTAAGTTGGTGTAAAAAAATTGAAAATTGGGGTACATGCATGGTAATTGAGGTCTTATGTATATCAGCCTTAACACACTGTTTATTTCAGACTTTTGTTCTGGTTGCCTGTAAGGAAAACATTGTGTGTCTGGTTGCGTGATATAATTACAAGAGTGGACTTTTTTTTTAACAACTCAAACCCTTTTGATAATTCTTCAAATAAACATGTCCAAAAAACTTTGTTGTACACAAAAATGACTTAACCTTTTAGTAAGTTAATTGTGACTTCTTCTAGTGCATTAATATTTGGCATAAAATATATTTTGGTTGCATTTTTGGAAAACTAAGATAAAATATAAAGGTTGCCATCTTACCTTTTTTTAAGTGTACAGTTCTCTGATGTGAAATATTCTTTTAAAAAATTATATTAATTTTTTTCTTACAATGTTTGCTTGCTTTTCATAGAATTCCCACCACCATTTTGCCCGTGTACCATAACCATAGTCCCTTTTACTCTTCCCATCCCTGCCTTAATCCCAATACCTCCCTCTTCCCTGCAGAATGTCTCTGATAAAAAAAATTTATTTTTATTGTGTTTTATTTTTGTTTCCCCTTGACCCCCTATATTCCTCCTGTAAGTGAGACCATCAGGTATTTTTCTTTTTCCTAATGACTTACTTCACTGAGCATAATCCCTTCACGCTCCATCCTAGTTTATCTTTTTTGATTGCTGAATAATAGTCCATTGCATATACATAAACCACATCTTCTTGATCCAGTCATCTATTTTTGGGCATTTAGGTTGATTCCAAGTCTTACCTATTATAAATAATGCTGCAGTAAACATAGGTGTGCATGTTTTCTTTTGAATTAATGTTTTTGTGTCCTTTGGGTAAATTCCTAGGAGTGGGATTGCTGGGTCATATGGTAGCTCCATTTTTAGTAGACTGAGGTACCTCCATACAACTTTGATATGAAATATTCTTAATTGTGCAACCATCACTGCATCTGAACTCTCTCATCATCCTCCAAAAGAAACTGTCCACTTTAAACACTACTGCCCCTCTTGTTCAACCCCAGATGCCTCTGTTGTGCTTTCTGTCTGTGTACTTGTCTATTCTAGATAACTTCATGTAAGTGAATATTTGTTCTCTTGTGTCTTCATTTATAATGTCTTCAAAATTCATGTTGTAGCATGTTTCTGAGTTTTATTCTTTTTTAAAATTAAAGCTGAGCAATTTATTCCATTGTATAAACATTCCACTTTTGTTGATTCATCTGCTGGTGAATTATTTGTTTTGTTTGGTACCTTTTGGCTGTTGTGAATGGTGTTGCTATGAACATTGATGTACACGGATCTGTTTGGGTCTCTACTTTCAGCTCTCGTGGGTGTATACCTAGAAGTGGAATTGTGGCATCTTAGTGTGATGTTTTGATTTTTGAGGAACTAGCACAGTTTGCACAGCAGCCACAGCGTTGTGCTTTCCCACCTGCACTGCCATCAGTGTACACCACGTCCTCACCAGCACTTGCTCCTTCCTGTTACTTTGACAGTAGCCATTCTTCTGTGTATGAAGTGTTAATGCATTATGGTTTTGACTTGAATTTCCCTAACAATTAGTGATGTTGAATGCCATTTCATGTGGCTTTTGGCCATTTGTGTGTTTTGGGGGAAATGTCTACTCAAGTCCTTTCCCCATTTTGAATTAGGTTGTTTGTGTTGTTGATTTATAGGGTTCTCATATATTCTGGGCAGTAATTCTTTATCAGATACATGATTAACAACTATTTTCTCCCATTCTGTGCATTATCTTTACTCTGTTGTAGTGTCCTTCAGTGCACAAAAGTTGTTAATTTTGAAGTCCAATTTATTTTTTTCTTGAGTTGCCTGTACTTTTTGTTGTTATATCAAAAAATCATTTCCAAATACAATACCATGAAGTTTTTCTTGATACTTTCTTCTAGAGTTTTAGTGTTAGCCCTTACCTTTAGGTCTTTAATCCATTTTGAGTTAAATTTTGGATATGGTGTGGGGTAAGGGTCCAGCTTCAGTTTTTTGACTGTGGATAACTGGTTTTCAAAGCACCATTCATTCTAACACACTGTTTAAAATTGTGTGTTCTGGGGTGTGTTTTAGTTCAAAGCTTATTTTAAAAATTCCCTACCAAACCTCTGAAATCCCAGTCTCCTAAAAGCACCTTGCTTGAAGCTTTCTGGTCTTAAGAATTCACTTATAAAAAGACTGGTCCTCTTTCTGCTTAGGTTTTGAACAACATAAAGGGTGTTGAAGTTAATAAACTGTGAGAAACGTTATAAAAGAGTTTTGAAAAGGCTAAGGAAGAAAAACCAGATTGGAAGGGAAGCACTGTGATGGGAGGGGCTCTGGAAGCATGTCTGGCCTAAACTGACTTGTGCAGTTATAGTCTTTATTGTATTCAAGAATACTGTTCCTTTTTAGAATTCTGTTTCTTTTTATTTTTTTTATTTATTTTTTTTTAAAGATCTATTTATTTATGCATACAAAAGCTGGGATATAGGCCAGAGGTGTGGGGGGGGGGGTGAGAGAATCCACCAGACATAGCGGGGAGCAGAACAGGCAGATGGACTGAAACACACTGCTGAGGGGAGCAGCGGGCACAGCAGGAGAGGTCTGCCGCGCCATGTGGGTCCCCTCCCTGGCCGGCAGCAGGGATCGAACTCGTGCTGCAGTGGCTGCGCTCTCCCCACAGTGTGCTGCTCAACCCGCTGCGCCACCAGGGAGGCCCTGAATTCTGTTTCTTTTAATCACAGCTTAAAATATTAATGTAGTGTAGAGCTAGAATCCACATAAGGAAATGACAACAGGTAGTCCTGGGTAGCCCCACACCTGATTCCTGTCAGGTAGTTCTAACCTTTGAAACATAGTTTTTACAAGTTCTTTGGAAAGAGTACTGGTGAAAACACATCTTTCTTGATATATTTTGTGGGGCACTTTGCTGTTAGTGTGCTTATTAACCTGGTTTCTCATTGTCACTGCAGCACAGTGTAGAATACATCATCAGCAGTCCTAGTGATCTGTCTCTTTAATCCCAGCTTTGGCTGGACGGCTATGAATGGACTGTTACAAAGACAGTCTAAGGCTTTGTTCAGGAGAGTTTGTTCGTACCCTGCATTTTTGCCAGCAGCACTAAGTATGAGATATGTGGCAGGTTTATCATAATTTATTCTGCCACATCCTTATTAAAAAAGTCCTTTTTAGTGACTTACGTGCTAATTATAAACCATATAAACATATAAGCCATATAAACATAGGTGGAGACACTTAACATTTTGAACTTGCCATGTCCCACACAGGTAAGTCTGTATTTTGACTTTCTCCACAATGTAGCTTGCCCAGTCCCTTTCTGAACTGTAGCATCTTGTTGCCCCATGATTAGAATTAGGCTGATTCACACCCAGAGGTCTGTTCTGTGTGGTTGTTGATGATAGATTTATGAGCTTTAAATTTACCCAAGTTTGATAGGACACTAATTTGTTTAACCTTTTAAACTCCCTGACACGTGGTATGTGTAGCCTCAGTCACAGGGTTAGTGCTCCATCCACAAAACCAGGGTCAAGCGCTTTTTGGGTTTATTGTCATAGCTGGGAGGGGATGTTGATGGCTTTCATGAGAGTTAACTATTAATTATTCTCCCTTTAGGTGAATGGAAGAGAATCAGAAGAGGAAAATCTTAACAAATCTGAAATAAGTCAAGTGTTTGAGATCGCACTTAAACGGAACTTGCCTGTGAATTTCGAGGTGAGCTCACTTCACGTGTAGAACCCTGATGATAAAATACTATTTGCATTCATCATCGGGAATTTTTTCCCCCCTTAAATAACATTGGAGTAACACATACTTAATGAAATCTCCAAATTTAAGATTCAAGCTTTGTATTTAGCAAAACGATTTGATTTGTGTTTTCTTTTAGGAGTCGTTGACTTGGGGGCAGCCCTGGGTCACTGGTTGTCTGTGGGTGGTTGATTACCTGTCTTAAAATAGCCTGAAGAATGTTGTGCTATGTTCACAAGTATATTCTCCTAGAGGCTCTTTATTTTCATTACATTCATATCTCAAAGGCATTATTTCCTCCGAAGTATGGAGTCTCCTTAAGTGGTCCCTAAAAATCTTCTTAGGTAGCTGTTAAAGGGAGATAGGTTTTGTCATTGTCTATGGCCTCCCACCCCCTTTGTTGGAAACGTGACAGTCTAAGAACAGTGGTTAACAGGTTGTTTAAAGTGAAAGCAAGGTACATTTCATTTGTTTCCTTTAATGACTTGATAGGCCGGGAGGGGAGGATCTTTAAAAAGTTTGCCTTAATGGCTGACAATTGGTAAATTCTTATCAAAGTCTTTTGATTTCCATGTTTGGTTATACAAGGCTGTGTTTTCATACAGAAAGCAAATTTCTTTGTCAGTTCTTTGCTCTGTCAAAGTTATAAAGATTATATATTTAGTCTTCAAGAGAGATTTAAACTCACATTTTACTTGAGACAGATGCAGTTTGAGTTTGGAACGTTGAATGAGTCAGATCCTATAAAATAATTCTGTAGTGTTTTTGCAATTACAGGGGATTCCCAGGTTTCATGCCTAATTTTCTCAAAACATGTATACCAGCTTCTGGTGCCTGAAACATGGCCTCAGAGTTCAGTTATTAATTAATCAGTTTAGTGATGCTGATTTCTGTATTACCTCAGGCCAGTACTTACCTGCCTGCCAGGGGTATGGGTGGGACAGGACTTTGTACTGTGATCACAGGGCTACACTGTACCCCCCCATGACCATCCTTGTCCTGCCATGGCAGGGGACATGGGTTTACACTGTCCCCTCTTGGACTACATAGTACCACGTGAGTCAAGGCTGTTACCTTCTCACTGGGCCTTCCATCCCTTCTAGCCTCTCACTCTTAGTTGGCAGGATCCCAGATTAGGGAAGCAAGGAGACAGGGGACAAATATAAAGAAAGGGCTATTTGTTGGGTGGGAACTAAGTATGAATCTCACCCTCAGAAGCCAGGGTATCTCCCAGGTAAATACTTAATGCGAAAAGGTAAGAAATGCTCTCTTTTGCTGCTGAGTTGTTGTTAGTACCACATAGGACTGGACTTTTTAGAATTGGAAGGAGGGATGCCAAAATTGTAGGAGTAAGAAAATCCTGGTTACTCATATTAACTCAGTTACAGAAGTGACTGCTGGGGGCAGAACTTGTCACCTGTTCATACTACTTGTTGCTTAGCCTGAGAGGCACAGAAGTTTCTGGATACGTAGAGGGGCATTGCCATTTTATTTTTTTTGCTTTGTGAGGTTTGGAAGGTTTGCTTCTGTCCCACATTTTCAGATGTAACTGGCAAACCTGTGTTCAGAACATGATCCCTAGAAGGGAATTGTCAAGTAGTCACACATACAGGAGATCATGGAAGCGCCCTCTTGTGGTGAACGTCTTTAAAATAATTTAGAACTATCTATTTGTGTAGATGATGGCATTGAGTTTAATGAGTAATTCTGTTAAATAACTCACATTAAAGGTTTATATTAGTTTCCATAATTAGACCTTTTTGTTTGATCAAAGTTCAGGCTCAGTTTTAACGCTTTCCCCCATCTCTGTTGACTTATTTTTTTAACATGTATAATACTAAATAATTCTAGAAAATTAACCTACACAAAAAGATACATTCAGAAGTGTCATCATGTCCCTTCTTCCCCAACCCCTCCTGCTTGCTTTAGGGCACTGATTTCATTAGTTTCCCCCTTCTGTATCTTTTTTGCAAAAAATAACCATAGAAACTTGTATCTACTTGTATATACATGCATAAGTACACATATATGATACCCTCTTTTTTAACACAAAAGGTAGGGTACCATATATATTTTTCTGCAGTTTGCATTTTTCACTTAATGTGGATTAGATGTCACTTTCAGCGCTCAGAGGTTTTCTCATTCTTTTTTTTTTTTTAAAGCTTTTATTATGCATACAAGAGCTGGGGTACAGGCCAGAGTCGTGGGAGGTGAGAGATTCACCAGAGACAGAGTGGGGAGCAGAACAGTCAGATGGACTGAAATACACTGCTGAGGGAAGCAGTGGGTGAGGCAGGAGAGGTCTGCTGCGCCATGTGGGTCACTTCCCTGGCCAGGGATCAAACAAGTGCTGCAGTGGCTACATAAAGTCTGCAGTGCAATACTCAACTCCTTTCACCACCAGGGAGGCTTGGTTTCCTCATTCTTTCTTACAGATGTATAGCACATTTAATTTGCTCATTTGTGGCTGGAGGCTCAGAGCAAACATTCAACTTGAACTCTTTTTTTTTTTTTTAATTTTTTTAAAGATTTATTTATTTATGCATACAAGCACTGGGGTACAGGCCAGAGGTGTGGGGGTGGGTGAGAGGATTCACCACAGAGAGCGGGGAGCAGAATAGGCAGATCAATGGAAGTACACTGCTGAGGGGAGCAGCGGGCACAGCAGGAGAGGTCTGCGCACCATGTGGGTCCCCCCCCAACCTCACCCCCGGCTGGCAGCAGGGATCGAACTCGTGCTGCAGTGGCTGCGGTCTGCTTCATAGTGCGTTGCTTAACCCACTGTGCCACCAGGGAGGCCCCAACTTGAACTCTTTGTTCTCCAAGTATTTCTGGGCTTTTCTGGGCCAGTTTCCTTTTTTAACTAGTGGGGGCAGTAGATCCCACAAAACACAAGACTGTCTAACCCTGGGTGGAGGGTGTTCAAGAAACGGTGGGAGGAAGGAGTGTCTCCCTACCCATGCCTAAGGGTTCTGGACTCATTAGACCCAAGAACATTAACAAGATTGAAAGATAAGAAAAAAGTCAAGAAAAACATCCAGGATTATTGCTGTTTCCTTTTTTTTTTTTTAAATAAGATTTTATTTATTTATGCATACAAGAACTGGGGTACAGGCCAGCGGTGCGAGGGCTGAGAGGATTCACCAGAGACAGAATGGGGAACAGAACAGGCAGATTTACTGAAACACACTGCTGAGGGGAGCAGCAGGCGAGGCAGGAGAGGTCTGCTGTGCCATGTGAGTCATCTCTCTGGTGGGGGATTGAACTTGTGCTGCAAGTGGCTACGCATGCATCATAGTATGGTACTTAACTCCTTGCGCCACCAGGGAGGCCACATATTTTGTTTCCTCTGGCTGACATTCTCACCTCCTTCATTTAAGGGTCTTGTCTTCATTTTCCCTTTGCCTGTGTTTCATATGGAGTGGTGTGCTAACCAGTGTGTCTTACAGCTGGAGATGAATGTCTGTCACGCTTTCACGCAGTCTTTCCCTCTCAAACAGGTCGCCCGGGAGAGTGGCCCCCCCCACATGAAGAGCTTTGTGACCAGGGTGTCAGTTGGGGAGTTTGTGGGAGAAGGCGAAGGGAAGAGCAAGAAGATTTCAAAGAAGAATGCTGCTATAGCTGTGCTTGAGGAGCTGAAGAAGTTACCACCCTTGCCTCCAGTTGAGCGAGTAAAGCCCAGAATGAAAAAGAAAACAAAGTCCATAGTCAGGGTAAGAACCCAAGATTGATTGGGGCATGAGGTGCTTTAGTTGCCCAGCTGAGACTCAAGGGGGCTGTTTGCTGACTCTGATAAAAGGCATCAGGAGCTGACATGCCACACACCAGGCTTGGGGGACCTGTCATCTTTTGTACCCCTCCACCTACTACCTCTACCCCAAAGAGGGGACAGGAGTCTGTTTGGAGACCTTCATGAATTGTATCTCTCTCTCTCTTCTGATTGTTGATAAGTTTCATCTTATTTTAAGATGCCAGTTTTTCCTTCTACAAAACTCTATACATATATAAGAGTGAGTGTGCTTTTGCAGGTTTTTTTTGTTTGTTTATTTAATATATCCTGGAAATCATTTGTGAAAGTGGCCACTACAGAGTAACTATGATTTTTAAGTACTTCCCATGTGGCCTCAGCTTTTTTAAAAATTGTTACTGGATTTTGAATCATTGTTGAGAAAGCAGGGAACACGACTTGAGGAAATTTTAGGAATAGTGTTTTGTAGTTTTTCTCCTTTATTCATTAACACATTAGAAATTTATTTTTAAAGTAGACATGATATCACTTAACCGTTCATAGTGAAATGTTGTTGGTTTGCTAAGACCTAAAAATCACCTTAGAGCAATCACAGAAAATCATTATGTATATTTTAATTTAAAATGGCTTCAAAAAGATCTGATTAATCTCTGATTATCCTGTTATGTCCTGAACTCTGAATTGGCAAGGTTCTTCTTGTGACTAACATGACTTCTACATTAATTGTTCCTCATGACAGAGTAGCCCAGAATACGGCCAGGGGATGAACCCCATTAGCAGGTTGGCCCAGATCCAGCAAGCAAAGAAGGATAAGGAGCCAGAGTACGTGCTCCTCACAGAGCGAGGCCTACCACGCCGCCGGGAGTTTGTCATGCAGGTGGGTCAGCATGTTGTGGGTGGGCCTTCTCAGACTGCCTGTTCTTAGGCCTGGCTTTTCACTGGACCCTTCCTTAAGAGGCCCATCCCAGGGCACCAGAGGGATGGCTGTGTCAGCAGATAGTTGCTTGGGCATAGTTCACCCGTTTTAGAAGCATGATGGGGTGCTGGAATTGTGGGTGAATTCTTCATGACATTTCCTTTTCAGAAGATAAGTTTTATAAATTACAGCAAAGGCGCTATTCCTGCTCTTTCAATCCTTCTGTCAAATCTGGAATCCAGAGTTGGCTCTTAGATTGCAGTGGACAGTGTGTTTTTCCTTGGACTTAGCTTATTAAACAGTTGCCCACACGGCATCATAATTGTGATTTGAATTTAATAGAGTTTCATGATGAAAAGCAGAATACCTAACTCTGCAGAGCAGGTTTCAACATATAAAGCGCATCACTTAGTGTGTTTTGTCTGCCCAGCCGGGAGGCAGTGAGCAGTGAGCCTGTGTCCTGCTGGAAAGACAAGTGCAGCTGCTGAAAGGGAACCAGGAACCCACTCAGGACCCCAGCCTTCACAGACCTGGGCAGAGGCTCCCCCTCTGTTCTGTGATGTGGGACTTAGGGTTTTGGTCTGTGGTCAAGACCAGCTTGGGGAGGGATTGTAAGTTGTGTTGTGTGCTAGAATGTTCTGCAGCTATCTCTTAGGGAGGGAAGGTGTGTCGGGGAAGGGGTGAGTATGTGGATGTTTGTACTCTACACATATGCATGTGTAATTATCAGTTTTCTGATAGAAAAGACCTGTAACACAATTTACATATAAAATACTTCTACAGATTTCATGCGTCTAGGACTCCAGTGCGACTAAAGCATTGATAGCTTGTGCTATAACAATGGTGTCATAAGAATCAGTGTCCAGTTCAGCAAAGAAATTCCTCTGGCTGTGATAAATGAGTCTAGTTCTAGTGAGAGTACTAGCTAATATTTTTGTTTACATAACCAAAATAACAAAAACATGTTGGAACGTCACTCATTTGTAAACCCTATGAGTGACTTATCTGCTGAATAGGTAATTTTCAAAAAGAATGTTTTTTGTACTAGGGATGATGTCACAACTGCAGACTTGACTGTTTTTATGTATTTTTCAAAATCTATTTAAAGAAAAATTTTTTAAATTATTTTTTCTTTAAAATGTTTGCTTTCTTTTCTAGGTGTAGTTCCCATAGACTTTCCATCACAAGTGCACTTGTGTACCATCACCATAGTCCCTTGTGCTCGTCCCGTCCCTGCCTTAATCCTAGTCCCTCCCTCTTTCCTGCAGAATGTCTGTTTTGTAGTTGTCTGTTTATTTTTGTTTTGTTTTATTGTGTGTTTTGTTGTTACTTATTTTTCTTTTTCCCCCTTGATCCCCTCTATACCTCCTGTAGGTGAGACCATCTGGTATTTTTCTTTTTCTTTCTGACTTACTTTGCTGAGCATAATTCCTTCAAGCTCCATCATGTTTCTACAGACCTCATTTATCTTTTTTGATTGCCGAATAATATTCCATTGTGTATATAAACCACATCTTCTTGATCCAGTCATTTATTTTTGGACATTTGGGTTGATTCCAAGTCTTAACCTATTATAAATAATGCTGCAGTAAACATAGGTGTGCATGTATTCTTTTGAATTAATGTTTTTGTGTCCTTTGGGTAAATCCATAGGAGTGGGATTGCTGAATCATATGGTAGCTCCATTTTTTGTAGACTGAGGTACCTCTGTACAGCTTTCCATAGAGATTGGACCAGTTTGTATTCCTACCAGCAGTGTAGGAGAGTTCCTTTTTTACCACATCCTTGCCAACATTTATAGTTGTTAGTTTTTTTTTTTTTTAAGATTTATTTATTTATGCATACAAGCACTGGGGTACAGGCCAGAGGTGTGGGGGGATGAGAGGATTCACCACAGACAGAGCGGGGAGCAGAATAGGCAGATCAACGGAAGTACACTGCTGAGGGGAGCAG
>JAGFMF010011603.1:2969809-3025840 GCA_019455555.1 Galemys pyrenaicus
CCATGTGGGTCCCCTCTCTGGCCGGCAGCAGGGATCGAACTTGTGCTGCAGTGGCTGCGGTTTGCTTCATAGTGCGTTGCTTAACCCACTGCGCCACCAGGGAGGCCCTGTTAGTTTTTTTTTTTAACATGTGCCATTTTTACTGGTATGAGGTGGTACCTCATTGTGGTTTTGATTTGCATTTCCCTGATTACAAGTGATGTTGAGCATTGTATCATATGTCTGTTGGCCATTTACATTTCTTCTTTGGAAAAGTGTCTTTTTTTAGCTCTTCTGCCCATTTTTTGACTGGGTTGTTTACTTTGTTTTTGTTGAGCCTTGTTAGCTCTTTGTAGATCTTTGGGATCAGTCCTTTATCATTAATACTGTGTGTAAAAGTTTCCTCCCAATCAGTGGGGGTGTCTCTTTGTTATGGTTAATGTCTCTTTTGCTGTACAGGAGCTCTTTTATTTGGTGCAGTTCCAGCTGTTTATCTTTTCCTTCAGTTTCTTTGCTTTAGGTGATATGATTTTAAAGATGTTATACTGAGATGTATGTCATGTAGTGTTGCCTTTATTTTTCTCTATATATTTCATGGTTTCAGGTCTTATGTCTGATTCTTTAATCCATTTTGATTTGGTTTTTTTGCATGGTATGAGAAGCAGCAGTCTAATTTCATTCCTTGGTATGTAGCAGTCCAATTTCCCAGCACCATTTATTGAACACACTATCTTTATTCCATTGCATAGTCTTTGCTCCTTTGTCAAAGAGTAGTTGTTCATAAGTCTGTGGGCTTATTTCTGGGCTTTCTATTCTATTCCATTGGTCTGTGTGTCTTTTTTTGTTCCAGTACCATGCAGTTTTAATTATTGTGGCATTGTAGCATAGTTGGAAGTCTGGAGGTGTGATGGCTTCATTCTCCTTTCTAGTCAGGAGAGCTTTGGCTGTTTGAGGTTTTTTTGTGACTACATATGAATTTCATCAATATTTGTTCTATTTCTTTGAAGACTGTCATAGAGGTTTTTATCAGGATTGCACTGACTTTGTAAATTACTTTTAATAGGATGGCCATTTTAATAATGTTAATTCTTCCAACTCACGAGCAGGGGATGTGTTTCCATTTCTTTGTGTCTTCTCTTTCTTTTAACAATGTTTTATAATTTTCTTTGTAGAGGTTTGACTGCTTTTAAACTTAATTTGTGTTATTCACATTTTCTCCATCACTTTATCAAATCTAGAATAGATCATTAACAAAACAGCTTAGTCCTTGATGTATATAGTACTTGCTGATTTCTTGGTGTAGATACTCCCACCCTGGCTATTTGAGTGATACCTCTGCTCCCAGAGTTGGGAAGAGAAGTGCAGCAGACACCCTTGGGTGACAGACACAACAGATGGAAAGTATTGCAAAAGCATAGAAGACTGCACAGTGTGGTCGTATTAGGAAGTGATGAGCTTTTAATATTCATTACTTCTGCTAAAACAATTTATTTAATTATAAACTTATGTAATTTGGTGTTTAATAATTTTCGCTTTTAACAATAACCAGCCTAATTCCTGACTGTTTAATAATTGACTCTAACAGACTGGTGCAAGCCAGCTCCCAGCACTTCTAGCTGTCATAGGCCTCTTTGGTCACCACATCAGTTCCAAACTGGTCTTCACTCAGAAGGTTTGAATGTTCAACTGAGTCCTAATTTCTCCATGCAGGTGAAGGTGGGAAACCATACTGCAGAGGGAGTTGGCACCAATAAGAAGGTGGCCAAACGCAACGCAGCGGAGAACATGCTGGAGATCCTTGGTTTCAAAGTCCCGCAGGCTCAGCCCACCAAACCAGCCCTCAAATCAGAGGAGAAGGTGACTGCTTGGGGCTCTGTGTCCTTGCTCTCTCATTGCAAGATGACCTTCTCGCCTCATCCTAGGGGACTCTGGCACTTCCAGGGCAAGCTTCAGGGCAAGGATTCATCCTCCTGGCATAAAGCGGCCCTGCTGAGCAGCGTCTTACCATTTGGACCATTATAATGTGGTCAGAAGGGGACTTGCATGTCCATGGCTCCAAGCATGGCTCTGGGTTAAGTCCTTATTGTTTCAGTATCTTTGTGGTCTGGGTACTTTGCTGGAGGGCAGCTTGCTCCTCTCCGTTTGTAGGAGGATGGGTGACTGGGCTGGAGATCCAGGAATGTGCGATTCTGTCGCTTGTTCTCAGGATGAGCCTCCTGCAGACTGCCAGTCCTTGCTCTCGTAGGTGCAGAGCAGGCTTTGATCTTTCTGGTGCCCGAGACAGCGTGATTTTAGAGTCAGATCCATAACCATAGTTTAGATTTGGGATTTCTTTCCTTTTTTAAATGAACACAAAAATAATCCACTGTTCAGAATTTTGTTTTGCCAAATTTAGACTTTCACTGAAGCAGTAAAAGTCCTGATTAATCTTGTTTCCAGTCACCAAATGGTCCTGTCGGCAGAAACTTGAAAATACCAGGACTGAGTCTCAACTGCCAGTTGAGTCAGCAGTGAGAAGAGACATCAACCGTGGCCACATAGTTAGTAACCAGGACCCTGCACTGGCTCTTAGATAATCTGCATGGATCCTGGACTTGGCTTTGGGGGTTCATCCCAAGTCTCAGCACACTCAGAAGCATCCTTGCCTTCTCAGGAAGGAGACCTTGTTGACAAAATTTTTGTCTAGTGACACTTTCCCTAAGTCTGTTTCAAAATGTTATTTGGTTAGCTCCAATCCAAAAGGTGGCTTCTTTGCTTCTCTTCCACCATGGTGGACTCTGTCCATCTGTCACTTCTGGTGAAACACGCCCCTCTTCTAGGAGTGCAGTGTGCAGAGGTTGTCAGGTGCTCTTTGTGGGGAGGGAGCAACCCGCCAGGGTGGTCTTGGTGGACAGTGGGCAGGCTTTGAGGCAGGGCCTCTGTTTTGCCTCGCCTCTTCATATTCTAGTATAAAACCAAGAGGTTGATGCTGGGTGGAGTAGTGTAGCACAGTATTAGCAGAAATTAAATTAATTTTAAACAGTTTGATGCTCATGTTTTTTTTTTGTTTTTTTGTTTTTTAAGACACCAATAAAGAAATCAGGGGATGGAAGAAAAGTAACATTTTTTGAACCTGGCTCTGGGGATGAAAATGGGACTAGTAAGTGTGACATTAACCTTGTTTTGCTCTGAATGTTTCTGGGATTTGCATGGTTCCCAGTGCCTACAGGTTGCAGCAAATGTCAGCGGGCTTTGTTCAGCCTCAACCAGTGCTGCTTCACATGCTGAGGGAGGGCCAGAGTGGGGTGCATAACGTCTTCCCAGCAGTTCCTGTGGACCTGTTGACATGTCTGTCTCTCCCTAGGCAATAAAGAGGATGATTTTAGGATGCCTTATCTTAGTCATCAGCAGCTGCCTGCTGGAATTCTTCCTATGGTGCCCGAGGTTGCCCAGGCTGTAGGAGTCAGTCAAGGACATCACACCAAAGATTTTGCCAGGGTAGCACCAAATCCTGCCAAGGCCACGGTAACTGCCATGATAGCCCGTGAATTGTTGTATGGGGGCACCTCGCCCACAGCCGAGACCATTTTAAAGAGTAACATCTCTTCAGGCCACGTACCCCATGGACCTCTCACAAGACCTTCTGAGCAGCTGGACTATCTTTCCAGAGTCCAGGGATTCCAGGTAACTGTTAGGCATGAGTGGTGTGGACTGTACTGCAGCGAAGTTGTCATTTTAGGGTTTCTTAGACAATGAGCTTTGCACCTTGTTTTTTAAACAAATGTGTAGGGGATTGGGTGAGGGGAGCCTGGTAAAAGGGTCTCTTGAGGAGGGTGGAAAACTGTGGAAATGATTACAAGTCTGCATAACTTGAGAAGATTATTGTTCTTTGATAATAAAAATTTAAACTCCAAGTCAGCCATAACATTCTCTAATCTAGTGGTAGTTACAAATTTAGACTTCAGTGAGACCAGTGCTGGTCCGAC
Source organism: Galemys pyrenaicus (assembly GCA_019455555.1). Classification (NCBI taxonomy): domain Eukaryota; kingdom Metazoa; phylum Chordata; class Mammalia; order Eulipotyphla; family Talpidae; genus Galemys; species Galemys pyrenaicus. The sequence goes on from JAGFMF010011603.1 coordinate 2,973,754, forward strand.
CCTCTCATTCAGGTAGGAAAGGATGTGATTTCTTCTGGACCAGGGTTTTTAAGTAGACATCTAGGTTCCTGGTGGGTTCTGAAGCTGGATCCCTGATTTCCTGCCTGTAGACCATGGTGTCCCTTAGCAGCAGGCCAGCTCACTCTGGCTGAGCAGAAGTGATTATGGGTGGAGCAGGTGTAGTCCTGCAGGGTTGAGAAGGGGTGCTGTGTGATTCCTGTGTTCTGGGCCCAGAGCTGTGGTGCTGTGTGCTTCCTGTGTGCCTTCCTGTGTGCTGGGCCCAGAGCTGTGGTCCTCTGCCCCATTCATACTCACCACTTCCCCACTTTTGCCTGCATTTTTTTCTCTTCCCCTTCCTTAGGTTGAATACAAAGACTTTCCTAAGAACAACAAGAATGAGTTTGTATCTCTTATCAATTGCTCCTCTCAGCCACCTCTGATCAGCCACGGCATAGGGAAGGACGTGGAGTCCTGCCATGACATGGTATGTTCCTCTGCATGGGGCCTGGCTGCCGTTTGCTGCTTCTCAGCAGAGATAGGAAAGGATTTGCCCGTAAACTTGCTGATCGTTTTAGATTTCATATTTCTGAACTTTTTTTTTCCCCCTGAAGACTTTGTCTTAGCTTATTTAGTTTCTCATTATGTTTATTAAAATTTAATAGCTTTATTTTTTTTTAAAGATTTATTTATTCATACAAGCACTGAGGTACAGGCCAGAGGTGTGGGGGGTGAGAGAATCCACCAGACAGAGTAGGGAGCAGAACAGGCAGATCGACTGAAACACACTGCTGAGGGGAGCAGCGAGTGAGGCAGGAGAGGTCTGTCCACCATGTGGGTCCCCTCCCTGGCCGGCAGCAGGGATCGAACTCATGCTGCAGTGGTTGCGGTTTGCTTCATTTGTGTTGCTTCACCCACTGTGCCACCAGGGCGGGGCCCTAAAACTTAACAGCTTTAACCAGCCCTTCCCCATGCTGACTTGAATCTTGAAACATCTTCAGATACTGTGTTCAGTTTATCTCTTACCAGGCCAAAGTTCTGGCAACTATAGTAAATCACATATTTTGGTATTCTGCTCAGATGATATTGTTATCAGAAATACTAAATCTGAGAAAAGAAATCATCTGTGATATATTTATCTGATGGGATATAATGCATCCTTCAGATTAACATCTTTAAAGACAAGGTATTCTAATGAGGAAGCATGATAGGGTTTTTTTTCTTTTAAAGCAGTTATAAAATTTCTAGTTTTGGTTACTAAGTTAAAAATACTAGAAGAAATTATATAAAAAAATTGGTGATTCAGTGGATATTTTTAAAATTTGTATTTTAAGTTAAAAGTTCTTAACAAGAAAAAGGGTCATTTAAAAGTCAAACATTAAAAAGTCCTAGGGACAGCAGGAGACTCCCTGGCCTCCACTCGGTGTCCCCTGCTGTGTCCGAGCAGGCGCTGAGGCTTCACTTTTCTTTCCATCCCCACTAGGCTGCATTGAACATTCTAAAGTTACTCTCTGAGTTGGACCAACAAAGCACAGAGATGCCAAGAACAGGAAACGGACCAATGTCTGTGTGAGTGAATCGATTTACCTGGAAAGGCCATTCTGTTCCTCTTTTGCATTAAATTCAATCTGTCTGCTGATAGTGAGACATTTACCTGTGTCATTTTCTGTCCCTGAAAGGTTTCTGTTTTGGGCAGAGCACTCTACTCTTTTAATCTAGAGTAGGTAACACTGACGTGTTAGGTGTTAACACTGTCTTAAAAGGTGCACAGTAATAAATCTCGCTCTCATGCAGTCCCTATCCTGTCATTTCCCACACCCACCATGAAATCACATTTTTGTGTATCCTTCCTTATGTTTCTTTTTGCAAACATAATCATAGGTTTCTTTCCTTTTCCCTCCAGAGATAGCATGCACAAATTTCTCTTCCTTGCATTTTCCATTTGCCATTATATCCTGGAAAACTTTAACCCAGCTGTCGTGCACTGGGTCCTATCTGTACTCTTTAGACTTCTCAGCGTGTGCTCATTTCATTTTTAACATGCGTTTAAATTCTCTGAAAATTTCAAAACTGGTGTCATTTTCTTTTTCTTTTTTTTCCCCCTTCCTTAAAGGTGTGGGAGGTGCTGAACCTTTTTTGGCCAGGAACCATTGTAAAGTCCCAACATATATACTGAAAATCCTGAAACTGCTTTGAGAATTTGGAATTTCTGATACCTCCAGTGGGCCGAGAGACATGATGGGTAAAGAACTGGAGACAGCAGTGGTGACGGAAGTGGGAGCACAAGGAGGTGGCTGTGGCCACTTGTGCTGAGGTTTGTCCCCACACAGCAGCAGCTGCAGGAAGAAGGTGGGCCTGCCAAGTGGCCGAGGCTCATTGGGGAACCAGCAGGTCCATGCCCCAGGTGCCTCAGGGCTTGGGCTTTGGATTGTTCTTTCTGCGTGAAAATAGCACGGATCTTTTTTCAAACTGGCGCATCACACGTTCTTGGACAAACCCAGGACGCCCGAGCTGGAGAGCCTTAGACTGGCCCTCACTGAGAGCACCGGATAATCGACTGCTTCCTGCTCAGTGCCAGCTGACCTTCTTAGCGTGCCGCGGCCACCGCCTCCCGAGTACTCCCCACCACCACTGCTTTCTCTTCCAAAAGATACGTATTCTTAGTTTTATGATTTTTTTGATTGAAATGACACTATACAAATTTTCATTTGAGAGTTTCTTGATTGTATCTAGTTACATAGCAGTTTAGAAACTTGTCTGAGACTGACTTTTTCAGTAATCTAACTGGCAAAGATCATATCCATGTGTCTGTGGTTACACAATTTTATTTCATTGGACTAACCCAGGACCATTTCAGTGATGCAATTGTGTACCCCTGGTTTAGCTGAAAGAGTCCTGGACTTCTCAGAAACCTTGATGAAGTCTCCCACCGTTGTATAAATTGGACAATTTAGGAATTTTAAAATTTAAATGATCAGTTGGTTACTTTTCTATTTTACTTTTTGTTAATGCAACAGAACTTAAACAAGTGAGCTTTGATCTTTGTTTTAAAGATTATAGAAACAATTGTGTGTATATACATATGGCTCTTGAGGACACTTAGTTTTCACTACACTATGGGATATGATCTCCATGTAGTACATAGAAAACCACCGATTGGTTTTCCTTGAGTGCTTTATACTGTTGATTCCATCTCCATGTAGGACTGAAAAGAATGACCTATGTTCCTCTCAAACTGTGTTGCTGTTTTCACTGTGCACAAAGATGTGTGCAGCCGGCCCTGCATATGGTCCAGGTCGAGAGCACGGTAGCCTTGCCAGTTAAGTTCTGCTTCAATTCGTTGTTTACGCTGGAATTTTTTCTCCCCATGGAATGTAAGTAAAACTTAGTGTTTGTCACCAATAAATGGTAATACTAAATTTTTTTTGTTAATTTATTCTCAAATGCCACTACTGCTAGGTTGGTCCCCTCCCAACCTGCCCCCCTTTTTTATTTAAAAAAACAAAAACAACTTTGTAATGCTTATGATTCCACCTGGGTGAGATTCTGAAGATTTGAAATAACTTTATATGAAACCATTGATCAATAAACAGCTACTAATGAATTCTTGGTCCTGGTGAGCAGTAACTAAAGAAGGGACGAACTAAGGGCACAGAAGCATGCCATTGGGGGGGCACCGGGGCGAAGGGAGATGCCTCTCGTCTGAACCTGACAGTGTTACGCAGAGGAGAGGCTACTCAGCACTGGGAGTCTCCTCACTTGGCTCAGGGGCTCTCGCACACTTTGAAAGAAAGGCGAGGTTTGAAGAAAGATGAGGTGTTGCATCTTAGCCTGGCTGACTAGCAGGCTGGTGATTCTGTTTTTTTAGAGGATGATCATAAAGGTTGTTCACATAAAACCAGCCTGTGCCTGGTCTGTCAGAATAACCAGTAGTGACCAGAGTTACAGGAAAATGCTAAGAGGTAGAAAGGAATGCAGCACTGCAACAAAGACATTTTCCCTCTCTCAACTCTAACATTCATTCAACCATGTCTCCACAGTGCTCCAGTCCCCTTGATTGATAGGTAACCAATTGCAGTCTGAGTGCTCCTCACCCCTCTTTGGTGTTTGTAGGTTCCTGACAGCTAGGGAGTGTGGTGTATATACACTCACTTGTACATCTGTCCCTTTATACTCACACCCCCAGCATCCCCAGGCTCTTTTTAGAAAACTTTCCTCTTTCTGTTCCTAGTACTTTCTACAACGTTTAGATCAGATCACCTGGCCTCCCAGCCTTCTCTAGTTGTCTGTCCGAGAAGCACTGCTTGTCTTGCTTCCCCTCCCCTCCACCTCAGAGCTCAGCAGATGGGAAAGGCAAGACAGTAGCCTTGGAAGTAACTCATCCTCTGGTTGACTGTTTTACGGTTGGCCCTCCTTAACAGAACGGGAAATCCCCTCTTTATTATTCATAAGGTCTTATTATGAAGGGTTCCAAGTTTCTTTAATAAGAGGTTTTTTGAAGTTATACTTGTCTGACTTCTTTGGAAAGATGCCCAGGTGGCGTGTCCTTGAATACTGTGCACTCCTGTAGTTGCTTCGCCTCTGGGAAGGGCTGTAGCTGCCTTCTCTTGTGGATGAGGACTCAGCCTTCAGTGCTCTCCCTTTCTTGACAGACTTGGGACAGTTGCCTGGGAGGTGGGGTTTGCACTAAGTTTTTATCCCAACATTTTCTCAAGAGTTGCAAGAACCTTTGAGCCATATCTAGGTATTTCAACCCTTGGGACAATGTACGTAGGTCCTGATTTGTAGCCTGCTGACAGGGAAGCATATGGGAAAGCAGCTGAAGCAGGAATGAAAGAAAGGCTGACAGTGGTGTCAGCCCCATGGCGCATTGGAAGAGGGGTGCCTGTGTTTGGGGTGGATGGGCCAGTGAGGAAGCAGGATGTCATGGACTTGTCAAGTTCCCATACCACAAACAGATTTTATGAGTAAAGCTGATTTCCCTATAGCTGTGGCATTGTTTCTAAAAGGGCTTACTGAACCAGTGGGATGTGGGAATAGCTGTTGCTTTGGAATCTACGATTCTTCCCCAGCTGAGCAAATTTGTGGCTTTCCAGGGCAAGTGCTTGTTGACGGCCACCTGGACCTGGCCCTCAGGTCTGTTATGTCATCGGTGGACAGGGTGCTGCTGCCAGAGAGAGCTGGCACGTCAGGAGAATGTGACCATCCAGGAAGTATTACTTTAGAAACTTCCATCACTATCATATGTGATTTAAGGACTTAAATGTCAGTGTGCCCTTAGCAACGTACAACTTGAAAGGTCCAAATCTGTAAGTAATGGATTTATCAAGCACTTAAGCATTGCTAGAGTGGCAGGGAGGAGTTAGCCGATTTTTTTAAATGGGCTTTTAAAGAAGAGGATGTTCATTTAAGGGGAAGTGGGTAACTCAGATGGGGTGGGTTAAGAAAGTGGCTGAGCTTCTTTTGGGATTCGTCACGAAGAGCTTACACTGGTGTTTAATGTGTAGCATATATGGGTGAGACCTGTAATTGTTGAAACTCAAATTACCTGGTCAGCCTTTGTAACTTAAAATGGAATTCCAATTTTCTTTAGCAAAAACTATACATATCGTAGGAATTTGTACTGCTTGGTGTAATAATCCACATCGAATATTGAGACGATATGTTCTCTGTACATTCTTTTACAAATATTCATCAAAACCGCTTTTGATTTAAAAACTTACTAGGGCCTCCCTGGTGGCACAGTGGGTTGAGTGCCGCACTGTGAAACATCCATGGCACAGCAGCATGAGTTTGATCCCCAGCCAGGGAGGGGACCCACATGGCGCGGCAGACCTCTCCTGCCTCGCCCACTGCTCCCCTCAGCAGTGTGTTTCAGTCCATCTGCCTGTTCTGCTCCCCACTCTGTCTCTAGTGACTCCTCTCACCTCCGGGATTCTGGCCTGTACCCTGGCTCTTGTATGCATAAATAAATCTTAAAAAAAAAAAACAAAACTTACTAGATCTGCAGCAACAACAGTAAAGCAGTCTTTGTATCATGGCAACTTTTTTCCAATTTAAAAGCAAGTTGTAATTTCTAAGCATACCCAACATAAATCCTATGATTTTCTCCCCTCCTTCACTTGGAGTTTTTCAAAATGTTAAGCTGAGCTGTGAGATGTGGGGTGGGGGTGTATGGTGCAGCTGCAGGGAGGGTCACACCCCCTCTGCCCCAGCTATCCTTGCTGGTTCCCCTTGGTCTGCAGTAGAAGCGGCAGTGGGGGCAGATCTAACTGCTGATGTCACTGGTGTTAGGTGGGCCATTGCGTGGTCTATTGCTCTTATGTAACCCTTTGTTGCTTCTTCAGGCTGTTGTGCTGTAGCATCTGCCTTCTTAATCATAGACGTGTTAGGTGGGCCATTGCGTGGTCTATTGCTCTTATGTAACCCTTTGTTGCTTCTTCAGGCTGTTGTGCTGTAGCATCTGCCTTCTTAATCATAGACGTGCTCTGGCTGCCAGGTCTTCCCAGGATGCCCTGAGAATCTCTGTGGTCTTGGTTTTTCTGTGCAAATACTGTGCTCCCCAAGATGCGTCTACCCTATGTGCTGTGTGTTTCTCAACTAGTAGATTGTTGGGATTGAGCTTGATTTGGGAACGCACCTGGTCATTCTCCTCTCTGGCTAAGCTGACCAGGCTCTCTGACTTCCGTGGGCACCTGAGGGCCCCACTACCTTTTGGCCATGTTGTGGTTGCATTTGGCAAGGGAGGCCCTAGTGTTTGTTGGTGACCACTTTGTCACCTGTTTGACATCTTTGTCACTGCTACTGGAAGCCTTGTGAGCGGCAGCATGGGGGATTCTGTGAGGGTGAAGTTGGCAAATGCAAACCATAAACAATCTCAGTAAGGGTTAAACTGCTATATCGTAAATGGGTAACTTTCTGGGTGGCAGAGGAGGAATCAAAACCAAAGTGGGCAGAGGACTGCTTGAGGGCAAGGAAGGCCCAGTGTGAACAAGAGCAGCTGTGAGGCTACTGTGGTGTAGGATAGGCTAGTGGGTCCACCCTGACTTCAGTAATTCACTTCCTCACAGATCCCTCAGTATTTCACCTCTGTGCCTTAGTTTATCTGTAAATTGGCAAAGACACGGATCCCACATGGGTAAGAATGCATGTAAGGGGCTGTAAACGCTCAGTAAACAAATACCTTCCGTTCTTCCCAGATGCCTGGAAATCTGTTGCTATGAGTTTGCTTTTTTAATACCACTGAGGATGGCTGATGGGTAGGACTCTACCCACTTCCCAGGTGGAGACTGCTCACTGGGGGATTCTAAGAAGTGTGTAGACACTGCTGCAATCAGAGGGAGTGGCGTTCTAGGGGAGGCCCACTGATACTTCACCTCCTTGTGGCTCCCGCAGGGCCTACCTGCCGTAGGTGTCTTTGGCCTGCCGCCATCTCTTCTTTGAGATCCCTTCTTCATATTTAGGCCATAGAGCTTTAGAGCACTGTTCCCCAAACTCCACCTTCTTGGTTTTTGTGCTGTATGTCTTTTTGACTTACTTTAACGTCAGTTTACCGTAAGTCATGGTTCACCAAATTGAGCGGTGAGCATTGGGTTACCTGGGGGGGTGTGATTAAGGCTGCCAGGTTCTATTTGCCGTTTTCAAGAGCACTTTCAGTAAGGTCCTAGATGATGCAGATGGTACTGAGTTATCAGTCATAACCTTAAGCAATAAAATCCGCGAAACTGCTAGTTTTTTTCTGTTCATAAACTTTAATAACCATAAATGACAAGCAGCTGGTGAATCCTTTGGGTCAGATCTTAGCCATAAATGTTGCTGAAGGCTAAATGGAGGGCAGCTTTGCCACCTGCAGACACAACCTGAGGCCACACTGCAACCAAAGCTGTTTCTGTCAGCACTCAGAGCCAGTCTGTCCCTGGCTGAAGGCAGTGTTCTAGGAAGGGGCAGAGCTTAAGGGTGGGATTAGTTTTAAGGCTAGAGGTTTCGAATGCCTACCTTGTGGCTGCTCAGCAGGCTCCAGCCTGAGATCTAGTCACCCCAAAGGCTATCTGGAAGGGACTGTCCAGCCTTCCTAGGAAGCCTTGTGGCCTGGCAGGGCCCTGCCGGGTGCTAGGCTTCTCTTCTACCTGTCCTGCATACCTACTTGGAGACAGATCAGGAACTATCTTACCTGAGACTGCTGCAGAAACACGTGTTCTTGGGAGCTTTGGTCACTTTCCCACTAGACTCTGGTTGACCTTGGGCCCATCAGGAGATGGGCTGTCTTTCCAGTGAAAGGTAAGAAAGACTCTTTTCTCACTTTGCTTCCCATTTCTCCAGTAGGTCTCTTTCTGTATCAGGTCTCTTTGAAAGAAAATGGAGGTTCTTTTTCACATGGACAGTGAGCAGCTGCCACGTTAACAAGTTTTCTCTCATCATTCAATTTATAAGGGTGGAAATCCAGAAATAGGTAAGTGACTTCATGTTTGTGACAGGCTTTCCCAGAGAAGGTGGATAGGATGCTGTGCACCTGAACCTGTTCCTCTACCATCAGGGGTTCTGAGCTCACACAGAGTGCTGTGGAAACTGCCTGTTAGTTTCCATGGATTCATGAAGCTCTTTTACTCTTCCAAACAGCAGTCCTACTGTGAACACCCGAGGGTGAGTTTAAGGGGGAGTCTTGCCTTGCAGTCACACACTGGGGCCATCAAGTTTCTCAGACAAAGCAAAAGCAGGAGAAAGCTGGAGTTGGGTTACAAAACAAATGCTCGGCGTTTTTGGAATAGAAAAGGTCACATCCAGTAGATGGGCTGGATGGAGGGCAAACAGGGACGGGGAAGGACTTTCACAGTGAAAACACTGTTCTCCGCAAAGGCTTCACAATCACGCCCTTACTGAATGAAGACTGGTTTCCTAACTTTTGCCAAGTCCTGGCTTGCAGGTACCTGAGCCTTGTGTTCCAGAACTTAGATTGTCTGGGTTTGAAACCCAGTTCTACCCAGCTATGTGACCAGGGAAGTTCCTACATCTTTGGGAGTAAGGATTGTGGCCCTGTCAGAGTCTCAGACCAAAGACTCAATGCCAGGTCCCCAGTTCCTGTGGACACTGGGAGAGGGAGTCTTGACTAGGAGCTCTAGTGTTTGCCCAAAGAAACACTGGCCCACAGGAGCCAACAAGCTACAAAGGACCTCAGAAAGGAGTGGAACGAGTATCATGCAGCACAGAATGAAAAAGCTAGCTGATAAAACTCCAAGGAAAGATTACCACCAAGGAGTCAAATATAACAAGTCAAAGTGGGGCCGAGCTTGAGCAACTGAAGGCGTCTGAGGAAAAACTAACCCATTTTGACTCAATGAACATTCTCTTTTGAGTGGAGCAGAAGCCAAGACACTGGATCTGGAGAAGAGGAAATGGGATCTTTAATCACTGTGGGGAAGCCAGCTTGGAAAACTATACCATCTTAACTCAGGTATTTCACCAGTTCTCACCTTTTAAGGGGACCTACAGAGAAGGCACAGAAAATAAGGAATTGCTGTAGAGAATGACAGTGACAAAATGAGGATAAAGTGGACAAGTTAGAGCAGTATAGAGGTATCCTTGTCAATACAGAGAATTCTAGAGACTGATCAGAACTGATGGAACGAGAGTTAAAGAACCACAAAAGATAAAAAGCACCGAAGAATATTACTAAAAAAAAAAAGGTAAAAAGCAGTATGAATCTTAATTTTCATAGCAGAGAGTTAGCAGAAGTCTTAAATAAGGTTGCTGTGTCAAGATGAAGCACACTAAAGGCAGAACTAGTTGAAAGCTGTTGCCTCGGTAAGTAGGGATAGGGTAGAAATCCGGTGTTCAGTTACGTAAGCCCTGCTGGTGCATGCTAAAATGATGATGCACTACAAGCAGAGGAATGAAATGCCATTTTCAACCATCAAAAGAAAGTAGGTGATGCAGAGTGGATCAGAAGAGCGCTATACAAACTGGGATGCCCTTCACACAGACAGACTTCTACTTTCAGTAAAAAAGATAAAGATTAATATGGTTGTTCATAGTAAGAGTTATTTACAAAAATAAGACTCCGCATGTCCAACACTATATATTAATATTTGATATATAGCAAAATAAACTGTAGCACTAGAAATATCTGTACCAAGTAAAAAGATATTTTTTAAAGCATATGTAATTGTACACACAGAATGATCTTGATTTTGGTAAGGGCTAAGGAATGAACCAAAATATTAAAAGAAAATTTAAAAAAAGGAATATGGGTGACTTTCAAATATTTTTCTAACAAAGAAAACATATAATCATAAATGAGTCACTTAAGAGAGGATGTTCAGCAGGAGTTTCTCAGTAATGAATGACTTCCCCCACCCCATTTCAGAGTGCCTTGGGGTGAGTCTTGTCTATAAAGCCTTCTCGCCTACCACAGCAGGCATGTGGTTCAGATGGTTCTACATCAACACTGCTTCTCAGCCAAGCATCCATCCCTCAGTGGATCAAAAAGCACTTTAGTCTTCCAACCATCCTGAAGGTGTATATATTGTCATCTTCAAGAGGAAATAAAAGTGTACAGGTCATCGCCACAGTTAGCCGCATGTCATTCAAACCCAGGCAGGCCGACCTGACATCAAAGCGTGAGCCCAACTCACAGCACAAAGAATTAATGACTGGAAGAAGAGCTACTAAACTTAGGGAAAAAAATTCACCATAACACTTCAGCTTATCTCTTAAAAGATGATGAAATAAGAAACCTCAGTTTGAAGAATTTAAAGTTAAGAATATTAGTGAGCTGGGGTGTCCCTGTGGTGCAGAAGTTAGGTGCAGCACTATGACAGATCCACAGCCACTGCAGCACGAGTTTCAGCCCCAGCCAGGGAAGCTGACTCACATGACCTCTCCTGCCTCGCCTGCTGCTCCCCTCAGCAGTGTATTTCAGTCCATCTGCCTGTTCTGCTCCCCGCTCTGTCTCTGGTGACTCCCCTCATGCTCCACACCTGTGGCCTGCACTATAAGAAAAAATCTTCAAAAAAGTGAACTGTGTACAGGGCAAAACAGTGAAGTTCCAATCTTCCTGTCGACGTGTTGCAGGAAGCACACTTAGGAATCCAAACCATCTTACAATTGAATTTTAATTAAGGATGGAAAAAAATCCATAATGTGCTCATTCCTTCAAGTTTGATACTGAATGAAACAAAGGTTCTCCAAAACAGTGACTGCTGTGCCTTTTCTGAACTCACCAACTACTTTAAAGATTTATTTATTTATGCATACAAGCACTAGGGTACAGGCCAGAGGTGAGGGGTGGTGAGAGGATTCACCACAGAGCGGGGAGCAGAACAGGCAGATCAACGGACGTACACTGCTGAGGGGAGCAGCGGGCACAGCAGGAGAGGTCTGCTGCACCATGTGGGTCCCCTCCCTGGCCGGCAGCAGGGATCGAACTCGTGCTGCAGTGGCTGCGGTCTGCTTCATAGTGCGTTGCTTAACCCACTGCGCCACCAGGGAGGCCCTCACCACCTACTTTAGCAAGAATAGAGCTGATATGCTAGACTACCTGAACACCAAACAAAACCATGATCACCACCAATTCTATTTCCCAATCCAGACCTTAACATCACACCTGTTAAAATATTCATTTGTAGTTTAAAAACGAATTCTAATATGTTCAGTATCCTCTGCCAATGACCATTATTCAGTGTTCACATTACTATGTAAAAATTAACAAAGAAACCCTAAAAGGTTAGACTGATGCATGCACACTTATGTTGAAACTTTTTCAACAACTCTACAAAAAAAAGTAAACACCATTCAAATACCAAGTGCCTGAGATTAGTTAACATTTGAATATAAGTAACCCTCTCATAATTTAGCCCATTTCTTTATTTCCTAAAAATAAGTGCCACAGAACTCCAGGCCACGGGAGTTCAGGTGACCTTTGTTCTTCCTTGCCCTTGGAATTCTAAGATGCCAAGGTTCAAAAGGTTACAGGCAACCTCAACACCCACGCTGTCTAAAGCGCTCCCTACAACCTTGTGGAACAAGACAGCGTTTCTTTCCTCACCACTCACCCATGCTGCCACTTAAAACTGGCATAAAAATGTCTGGTTAGCCCCACACCTGCACTAATGTTCTTTTCTGTTGTTAAAAAGACTGATCTGTGTTGAATTATTTAGAAATTAGGATTCTATCAAATTACGGAGGGAGGGGGAAAGAAAAATTTATAAAGAAAGTCATTATAAAGCTTATTAGAGTATTAAAAACCTGTCCTTAAGATGTTCTTAGGTCCATACTTTAGGGCTTCTTTTTATTGCTGATAAACAGATTTAAAACTATATGCATTTCTTGGCAAGTTATACAAGTGATTCACACTTATTCACAGTTCCAATAAAAGCTAAAGGACAAAAAATACAAAGAACAAGAAAGAGAAACACAAAGGCAACAGTCTCAAAACAAAAGAATTTAGTAACAAATTTAGTAACAAATTCTTGAGTTCAGCAAGTGCTGAACTCAAATCGAAGTCCTACACCAAACTATTAATACTTATTCCTGGAAGCTGCAAACTGGAAGTTACCCATTTATATGTATGATCACACAAACCACCTAATTTGCTCAGCTTAAAGCAACATTTAATAATCTTTACAAGATGGAATTTGTGACAAGTTCAATAAGAAAACTTGGTTTTAACGCAGCTGTGCTCCGAAGTCTGTATGATTTCCTCAGAAACCATCCTGGGCTTAAGTCGATTTAAAATATAGTTCAGAGCAGTGTCACACTGGCTGCCTGCAGGTAGCCTTGGAGGTACTGAAGCGCTTCTGCATTGAGGCTGGTGCTCACCATTGATGGAACCTGCAAGATACGGAAACATACTGGCTACTGGGGAGCCTAACATCCCCTCTTCACTGGGAGAGCTGTGAATTCTGGGGAGGCCAGTCCATCACCAATAACTGCTAAATAAGTTCCCTAGTGACAAAACTGCTTTTATCCCTTCAAAAATGGACTCCTGTAAGGAGTTACTACTGTTCAGTGTGACAGTGGATCCCCAAAAGCCAGTATATGCGTTTAACCAAGTACTAGTTAATTTACATATGGGTGGAATGACAGACAGTGTCTCAGACTTGCTCTAAAATTCTTAACCAAAGGGCAGGAGTGGGTAAGGATAAACAAGATTGGCAGAGTATACTGGTAAATGTTGAAAGGAGATACAGATTCACTGTGTTGTTTCTATTAAAGTTTCCCATAATAAAAATGAAAAATATAAAATTTATCAGGTAGTATGTCTTACAAGACTCCATAAAAGTTGCTAATTCAACTGTATAACCATTGAATTTACTACATGACTCATAATTTCTGAGTACACTGCAATTGTAGACATTTCCTTTACTAGGAGGATTATTTCATTCTGGGAAAGATTAATTTTAAAGTTTTTTATCTTAAAATCATTCATTTAAAATACTTTTTGTAGCATATCAACAGGAGAAAGAGTCCATCATTTTCACTAAAGTCAAGCTATAACTGTACCTCAATGGATATTGCTTGACCAATTGGACAAAGCACCAAACTACCACCAAGACTCTTGCCTTTCCATAAATTATGTCTCCAGTAATCACAGTTTGTTAATAAAAACACTTACCCTTCCTGGACAGGCAGTAGACAATTTGTGAAGTGACTGTGCCAGGTGTATTTTGGGGTTGTTCACCATCTGACCCACAGGATCATGCTCTTTTTTCCCTGCAAACGCCAACTGTGAGAAGGCAGTTTGGTATCCTGGTGTATCTTCTATGTCAATAAAATGTTCTTCATCAGGAATGGTATCATCTTCAGGTAACTCAAAAAGGCCAATCAGAGACTGTAATAAAGGAGTCCTATTTTGAAAGAAAGCAAGACTAAAGTAAATACTCTGCAGACTGCATAATAAGCAATTCTTTAGAGAAACAATATTGTCGATACATATGCCCAAAAAGTAATAGGAATGGACAGTCAGCAGACTGAGACCTATGAATGTCCAGTCAAACAGTTAAGAATCAAGAAAGATGTTTCTAGGTCCTTAAGGATCCACATATCATGTCTTAGATCTGATAGTTGCTGTGTAAAAGCAGCAATCAGAACCCAAGTCCTGGTCTTTGAGAGAACAAGCTTTGTTAATTTCAGTCATGAGGGAAGGACACTGTAACCTCCAAAAACCTTGTATCGGAGCACTCACCATAGCTTGGTATACTCAGTGTCCATCATCGGGGGGCATTCTGTTAGTAATTTGGTTATGCCAACTGCACAAATCTTCTTCTCTACATTTCCGGATACTTTCTGAATTTCAGGAATAATGATTTTTTCCAAAACCATTCCAAACATTCTATTAAAGCAAAATAAATCTACTCAATATTAAATGTCTGCTACTATAACTAAACAATGAAATGGTTAGATGCTATTTATTTGATAACTGCTTATACAAAACAGTAAGTTTGCTATTTTTGGTTAACTGAATGGGAAAGATAACTACAGAAACATCAAACTTCTACCCTGTGGCTAATTGCTACCTTTTATAAATGATACTTAAGCCTACCATCAAGTAGAATCTTGACAGCCACTTATGTTTTTTAAAAAATTACTCAAATATTTGAAAATTTAGGAATTAGAAATTAGAGCAAGAAAAAAATGACTCATCTTAACATCCAATAATAAGTTTTTAATATACTGGGTTATGTCACAGTTTTCCATTTTTCATAATTTTAAAAAAAAGATTTATTTATGCAAACAAGAGCTGGGGCACAGGCCAGAGGCATGGTTAGGGCAGGGATGAGACAGTGGAAGCAGAACAGGCAGATGGACTGAAATACACTGCTGAGGGGAACAGCGGGCGAGGCAGGAGAGGTGTGCTGCACCATGTGGGTCCCCTCTATTAAACTTGTGCTGCAGTGGTGGTGGAAGCCCCACAGTATGGCACCCAACCAGCAAGGCTCCACGTTTCATAACTTATATGTAAGTGTTAGTAATTTAAAAATAATTTGATTAGTCTCCCTGGTGGCGCAAGGGGTTACGCACTACACTGTGAAGCATATGCAGCCACTGCAGCATGAGTTCAATCCCAGGCCAGGAAGGGGACCCACATGGCGTAGCAGATCTCTTCTGCCTTACCTGCTGCTCCCCTCAGCAGTGTGTTTCTGCCTGTTTTCCAGTGTGTTTCTGTCAATCTGCCTGTTGTTTCCCACTCTGTTGCTTGTGAATCCTCTCAACTCTCTGCCCCCGCTACCTCCGGCCTATATTTATTTATATGCATGAATAAATAAAAACTTAAAAAAGAAAAACCAAAAACCTAATCAACTAATTCCCTTGTTACTGACATTGTGGAAGTTTTTCATTGTTGTAAATGACACAGATGCCTCAGTTTATACTTTAAAAATGTAAACGTTTCAAACTGTAAATAGTGTGTGTGAAAGTATAAAATAGTGGGTGTGACAGTATGGACATTCTAATGCTCTGAAGAGTGTTCATTTTTTGTCCTGACTTATTTCATAAACAATGCATGAAACTGACTTCCTTGTACTAGTTTTCTAGGTAATTCATTTTTTATATTTTGGTTCATCTAGAATTTTCTGGATACAATACAGCTGTGCTGTGCTGGTATCTAACTTGAGTCTTTCTCTGAAGACTTATCCTTTTATCATTCTACACCTTTCCTTTACTTATTAGATGGAAAATGCTACCTAATCGCATTATCTGTATATATGTCAAATGTCAAAAGCACAGTTTATTGATCCAAACTTCTCATATGAAAAATCACTTTTTGGTCTTAACAAACTCAGGTTCCTGGAGACACACTGAACAGCAACAAAGAACATGAGCTGTGGAGAATGCCAAGGGGCCGAGGAACTTTTGGGGTTGGGGAAGTTTCCGCTATTTTCTTCTTTATATCTTAACACCTCAAGATTAATTTGAAAACTACAGTGTAACTATTATTGTACAAAGAACAACCATGAAATCTTTATAAAGCAGAAACTGGTTTGTGTTTAAATACATCACATTTTTGCTTCTAGAAATAAAAATAAAAGCAAACTTACTTTGGTTGTATACCATCAAATATTTCTTGTAGCGCTAATGCCCCATATTTTATGCAATACAAATTAATAAAGACTAAGAAACCTGTTGAAAAAGATGTAGAATGTTAATAGTGAGGAACTTTTCATACTTCAGTGATTTAGCGCAAGTTTATCTAGTGAAATCCATGTAACTGTTAAAACCCAGTGACTGGCTTTGGTATCACAACTGGTTTTTTCTCAAGTTTTACTGATGCCAATTGTTTATATAGCTATAATCTAAGGGAGTATGACTTCACACCTTTGTATGTGCACATGCTTCACTCACACGCTACCAAAGCTTGGTGACAGTGTTCTCACCTTCTCTCCCATTCCTCTCTTCTCTGCTTTCCTTCTGCTAACCAGTATATTTTTTCCGCAGAGTCGAAGAACTACTTTTGCTGGGCTTTTGCCAGACAAACCAACCTTTGAAACACAGTATGTGTGAAAACAGTCTAGTGTTTGGAGAACACTTCAAAATACAGTACTTCATATATAAAGTTTGTAACTTGATGAAAAAGTTAATCATAAAGTCTAAAGGTTTCAGCTGCTTAATTTCTTAGGAACTGTTACTTACTCTTGATAAACTTTGTTGTTTTGGAATTCTGAAGTCTTTGGAAGAGCAGAATGAAGATTTGCTTCCTGTATTGGTCAACCGACTCACTGAACAATAGGATAAAAGCAACAATATAAGGTCAGCATTTTCCTGAATACCTAAAAGAATCCTTTATTAAGTGTACAGTGAGGCTTTATTTATACTCACGGAGGCATATGCTCTATTATGCTGTTTAGAAGATAAAATCCTTGGTGATCATTGGCTTTGGATGCAATCAGCTTCTGGAAGACACCTAATAATCCAGGCTACAACAAATTAGATTAAATAATGATCAGCTAAAGAGGCAAGGATTAAATGATCCAAAAGTTAAAAGGTTCATGCTGTTAACAATCCAATTAGATTTTCTCCTTAGTTATTATTTCTGAAGTGTAGCGATAAAAATTCCACCACAATAAGCCCTTGAAGTATTTGAAATTAATCTATTCAGCTCTTGAATTTTCATCTACCATTATAAGATAAATAACTAAATGACACCTAATTCTAATAAAATGTTAACATTTTCTCATTACTTCCTGTTTATTAAAGAATCTTCTTTTATCATCCTTAGTTTCTTACTATCAACTACCTTAGAAAATGAGACTCACAATTTTGTCAGCTGCAGCACTTGCTATTGTATTTGAACCACGTTCCAAGAATGCTTGAAGAAGCCTCACTAGAGCAGGAATATTTCCTGTTCTTTCCCAAAGCACTGGCTGAAGGAGATGAGGAAATAAGGCCATGTAGGAAGACGGGATATCATTTTTGTGTGTTTCCAGAAGCAAAGACATCACTTGAAAGACGTATGGAATAAATTCTGTTGACAAAAGCAAAAAGAGCTGCCGGCTTTAGAATGAATGGCTGACACAAAAGTACATTATCTCTTAGGCTACATTTTGTAATAACTTTAGTAAATAAACTTAATTTGAAAGAAAATAACTTCTTTCAACTTACCTTGCACATCATTCTGTAAAATTTCAGTAAACACCAGAAACAAAGCCTCCTCAAAATTTACAACAGCAGCAGGGTTAGCTTTGCAAGTTATCCTTATAGATAAACATATGGCTTCAAACATGTAGTGATTAAAGTGAGGTTTGCTCGGGTTCTGAAATTTAAACAAATGAATTACTCTAACAACACAAGTAAATATGTTAATTATCATTGAAAATAAACACAGCTCACCCTTTTAAAACACATTCAGAGCGGTCATCTTTAAAGATCAGTATTAAGAAAAAAGGCAACCATTATACCACAAAAACTGTACATGTTACAATTTTATATTGACTTTCAAGTTCAAAAAATAAAATACTTGCTAGTGCCTCTGAATTTCTCTTCAAAGGGCAAAGTCTATGTGAAAAATATACCTCAGTCCTAGGAAGGTGACTACACATGCCTGAACTCCTAGCACCACCCAGAGGCTTGTCGTAGAGCCACGCGTGCTCCTAGAGCCATCACTATAAACAGGGATAGAAATAAGCAAGAACAAAAAAAGGTCCTGGGTCTGCCACTAGCCTTGTATAGGACTTTCAGCAAACCTTAGCGTCTGTGGGGCTTTCAATTTCTCTACCTACAACAAAGTGATGACCCTTCATGTCAGCAGTTTTCAATTTTTCTCCTAAGCAACAAAACCCTATTTCTCTTTAAAGTCTTTCTCTTTCTTGGAAGGCTACCATATAAGCTGATAAACTCAAGGATGAGTGTTGTTTTCAAACACAGAGGCAGAAAGATCCTTTATCCTTCTCATTTTCCCAAAGCCCAAAACAGTCCCCAAAACCTTTACTTGGAATTCAGAGGGAAAATAATCACATTCTTCTCCAACGTGCCTCTAATACTTCCTATGAAATTATTATTCTCCTTTTCAGAGTAATCTAAAATCTAAAAATCTAAAGAGGATTTTGTCAGCCTTAAAACTGATTCTTCATATTCAAAAACTTTAAAGAGAAATAAAAATACTGTATGTTTCATCAGAAGGGTGAACATTGATTATCACTTTATAGACATCTGATGACCTTTTATGTCCACTTAATGCAAAGCCCACTTTCCTCCATCTAAGAACATTTCAGATCACCTGCACTTTCTCAATTTTCAAAAAATACATTTTTAAAACGAGAATTAAAATGTATTAAAGTTTCTGAGGTTACATTTAATCTAATGTCATCTGCATAGTTCAGAAAGGTAAAGTAACTGGTTAGAACTTTTCCTAAGTCTGACCTATTGCCAAGGAATTCTAAGGCTTTCAGAGTTTGGAGCGTAAGTTAAAAAGCAATTGTAATACTCTCAAAATTTTGTTACCTTACTAACAGCGAGTAGCTTCTGGGTAAGCTGAGTGATGAGGGTAGGGATGTAAGGGATTATGGCTTCTTGTAAGAGGGAAAAACTTCGCATAATAGCTGTAAAATATAAAAACAAATGCAGTTTAAACTTTAGAATGAAACAGTGATTACAAGGGGGAAACTTTACCGATTCATAAATTAAAACGTGAAGACACTTATATTTTATATAGTGGGAAAGGTCTAGTATGAAAAAATACCTCAGTTCTAGGAAGGAGACTACATAAGCACTAGCTCCCAGTGCTGTATAGCCGTCTTAAAAACCCAGATAGCGCTCTACATCTACAAATAATCTAAATCTACCTTTAAAGTTAGACCAGGTACTGCAAACAAAATTTAGGTGGGAAATATATCCAGCGCCAAGGCTTAAAGAATTAAGAAAAAGGGGGAGGGTGGGGCAAATGAAGTAACTGAAGAAGCAAAGAGGGGTAAGAAGTTGAGAGCATTGGGTAGAAGGGAGCAGTGCTTCAAATGTCTTTCACTTAGAATTCAGGGGCACCAGAAACGTGAGCACAGCAGCTGGCCATCAACTGAAAGAGAATGCCACCTGCCCATTATCTGTCTCAGAGATAGAAAGATCAGGAGCCTAAGAAATATCCAAAAATAGATCTAAAGCTCTGAGAGGGGTCATGTTACAAAAATACTGCTCATTAAAAGATGCCTAAAGACATGTTATGGGAATCTAATACACTATTAAGCTAAAAAAAAAAAAAAAAAAGTAGGATAGTGGTTTTTCTACAGATGTTTCTTAAGAATACCTACTATATGCCAGGCAAAGGGGACTGAAGGTTATCTTCTCTTGTCTCCTAAACTTTGCAATGATGTTACTTCTGAGTCAGAGAACCTCCCCATCCACTAGCTAATCCCTCATGTCAGTTTACACATTACTTCTAGAGAAAGTTCTTTCTGAGCTAGATTAAGATGGATTATCCTCTGGGCTGACACAGAGCAGTATTTCTTGAGAAGGCATTGCACGTTGGGCACTCCTTAGTAAGTTAGGAATACAGTAACAGAGAAGACACACCAGTACCTGTCTTTCAGAAATGACATTAAACAAAAGTAATTAAATATCACTGTTGGGAAAAGTACAATGCTGAAACACATACACACAACTAGATATACACACTATAACATGTACACTGCCCTAACCGCCCTCCTGACAAAAGAATTGGGTACAGTTCCTTTGAAAAGCACTTCCTACGTGTCAGACAGTGCGCTAGGCTCTTCAGATACAAGTAAGACTAAAACTGTCACTTAGGTCGGAGTCAACCTAGGACACACTAATGTAACACCTGGCAGGTGGACATGGCAGCGAGTCTGTGAAGGCAGAATCTGTGAGTTATCAAAACACTCAGGTATGCACATCAAGATAGCATAGAATAGCTATCGATAAATGTCTGATTTGACTACTTTTACCCTCAAAAATTTAATCAAGGGAAGGAAAAAAGGAGTTTGCCATTTTTTCTTTAGTAAGAAGGATTCTGTATCAAGTTAGGGCAAGAAATATATTCTGAAAACTATTAAGCAAAAAATAACTTTTAATTTAAACTATCTCCACCTACCTAATTCTTGGCAAACAGTTATCTGGTTCACAGGCTAAGTAACCTTAAGTACTACTCAAAGTGTTTATCCTTATAACCTGAGATTAGAGATTTAGTTATAGTCGGTACACCAGGGAAATGGCCTACCTTTCATAATATATTCATTTTCTGAAGAACCAGGAAGTGTGAGAGCTTTGAAAAGGTTTGTTAGCAGAATCTCAACAAACGGTGCGATTTCTGCAGCTGTAAAGCTATAGATGAGAAAACAGCTTTCAGTCACTACCAATTCTTGTGCTTGTCATTATGGAATACCCTGGCAACACTACACACTTCTCAGCATAAAATGGAGCCATCTCCCACCATGGACTACTGGCAGACAACTTAGGGAAATCATTTTTCATATATGCTCACGTTGAGTTTCTAAAAAGGCATATCTGAGACCAAACAAACAAAACCAGGTATTGAAAACTGTAACAATTGCCATTGGTTCATATCTATCACCATAAAAAACAAAATGCATACTCTGAGGGCTCTGGGTAATCTATTCTGCCTGCAGATGGAGCAGATTCAGAACTGTTTTCTGTATGAATTTTGTGTCTGAAGACAGGAAGACACTGGCCTGACTTATCTCAAAGGGTGTCTTTTCAACCCTTAAAATTGGCCACTGAGAGTATCCGTACTTGAAGTTCTTTACGACGAACCTAGAATGGTTTTCCAGCACACACCCAAAACTCAGATTCCAGAATCAGGCCAAAAGACCAACTCTTTTGATATCCATGGATTACTTTCATTCAGCTGTGTCAAATTACAAAAACAGCCAGGTGAAAATAACACTGCTGTTCCACATTGCCAAGAATGCTACCAACAAATAGCCCCTCCATGAAGACCCACTTTTGAGATGCCTTCAAGGTATTTTAATTTTCATCTCATAGACACACTGTACAAATTTAACTCACAAAGTTTTCCTGTGACTTTGTTGCTGGGAGATTCCACACAAAACTTGTTTCTTTAACAAGACCTGTTGACATGCATTAGTTTATAAACCCAACCCCAGTTAGTTTCTTTAGCTACAATTTCCTCTATTTTATTATAAGTTTCTATTTTTTCATGCTACTTCTTAAATTCTTTTGGAATGAGAGACATAGTATAATGAGTAAAAAGAATGCATTCATTTTACTATTAATGAAATTATGAATACATTCAGAGATATTTCTAACCAGTACAGAATGGATCCCTGAGCTTAAAAACATACATTGTTTGAACTCAAATACTTACAGAGTGGCATTGTTTGGCCCTCTCATAGTAAATAGTCTCTCAAGAGCATGCGCTGCGTAAGTATGGACAACAATACTTTCAGCTTGAAGGTGACTAATCAAGAGAGGAATAGAGACTAAAAGATGTTCTTTTGGTACCTGAAAAATACAGTAACGCAAAGATGCAGACTATGAGTAAAAGACAACCTGAAAAGAAGGGCCTGCTGATTTTAAATGTACTTTCTTCAGATGTCACAGCTAATACAAGTTAATACAGTTGAGAAATGCAAACCTCTACTTTACAGTGGTTCAAGTCACATTTCATTTTTCAAATGCTTTTTTTTCTGAGATAAAACCATGATGCTTACATATTGCAGAGAAATGGACACACCATAAAATGCCATCACAGAGACGCAAACTAAATTCATTACTCTTAAGAAATGTAATTCTCACTATTAGGTATTGCTTAGAAAAGTATTTCAAGTTCTCAGTGCCTCATTTTCTCTTAAAAAAGGGAACAGAAGAAAGAATGTCAATCTTCAATTTAGCAAAATTGCACATTCTCTTAACCTCCAGTCCAGAGATGGTACTTCTAGGAATACAAAATTACACTGACAAAACACTAAGTGCTAGACACCAGGCAACATTAAGGGTAGTGCTACTAGAAACAGCAAAAGTTGTAAAACACCCCGAATATCTATCTATGAGGATACTGGCTGAGTAAACCACACGAGTCACCAATTGGAGTACTATGCTATAAAAAAAAACCCTTAGGTATATCTGTATGTATTACTTGGGAATGATGTATTAAATAATAATAAAAAAAAAGGTGAAAAACAATGTGTTCAATATGCTGTCCTCTGTGTAGGAGGGGAATATAAATAGATTCAAGATAGAAGTGGGTTGTATTTTCAAATATGCAGGGAATACAGGAACAAAATAAACCACTCTATGAGGATACAGTAAACCAAATGGAAACGTGAGAAACTGCAAGAAAAATTACCAGTTTCAACATTTGCCTTCAGCAATGTGTGACTTTTGGATTCTAATTTTTAATAAAATCATTGTAAAATGAGATTTCTGAGATAACTGAGAAAATTAAATATGGTCTGGAAGCATAAAGTCTTAAAGGTCTATTGTTAACTTGGTTAGATGTGGATGTTAAATGTAATTGCAAAGAAGGGAGAAGCTGGCACGCCTCCTGAGATTTAATATATAACAACATATAATATAAATGATGAGCTACTTACTTGGTTCCTAAAAATCATAATATATTTGATACCATCAGCTTTAAGGACAGGAAATTCATTCACTGTTAAAAAATAAAGTCATGGTTATTTAAGTGCTAAGGACTGTCACTATCAAATTGATGAGTATCAGATTTTTAAAACAGGATTCTGCTAACCAAATGTTAAGTAATTGGATTAATTATACAATGACCTACCATGTATATTGACTCTGGTAAAATTATAAATTTATAATTCCATTTTTTGTTTCAATTTCACTACACCCTTACATAATTTTTGAATACAAATGATTCGGACCTTAACCTAGTGACCAAATCTGTTTCTTAAAACTGAAGTCTTTCTGAATTAAGAGTTTATCTGTCTAGCTGGCATTTGCTTTCAATTGCCCTGGTGGTGGGAAAATAAAGGGGTAGAAGACTGATCAACTGTTAATTCTTTTTTCCTTAAGATTTGTTTATGCATACAAGAACTGAGGGGCAGACGAGAGTTGCAGGGGTGAGAGGATTCACCAGACAGAGTGGGGAGCAGAACAGGCAGATCTATTGAGATACATTGCTAAGGGAACAGCAGGTCAGACAAGAGAGGTCTGCTGCACCATGTGGGTCACCCACTGGCCGAGGATTGAACTGGTGCTGCAGTGGCTGCCAACTGCTTGGAAGTTTGACAGTCCTGTGTCTTTAATCCCTACACCACCAGGGAGGCCCAACTGTTAATTCTTAATACTGGCTGACAATATGGAAGTTCATTATAATATTGTTTTTTTTGACAATATTTGTATTTATTCAGTTTTCTTTTCTTAAAAAGGGCATATGAATCTTAATCTATGAGGCTTCATAAATACAGCAAATTGTCCTTAATTTTTTTTATCAGTTTTAAGTTTGATTTTTTAACAGTTCATTTTTCAAATATATAGGAAAAGTAAAATACAATCCCTCCATTATATACCAGGATAACAAAGCTGAGTTACAATTCAGTTCCACTTGTTCCTATTTTCCTTCTACACACATTTTCTTTATATTAATTTTGCCTGGGCAAGATGTAGGCAACCATTTGAAATTTTTATTCAACTGAAAAAATTAATAGGCCCTCCCTGGTGGTTTGAGGGTTAAGTCTCAGTGCTATCACTGTTCCAGCCTGAATTTGCTCCCCAGCCAGGAAACTAGCCCACGTGGCACAGCAGACCTCTCCTGTCTCGTGTGCTGCTCCCCTTAGCAGTGTATTTCAGTATATCCACTTGTATATCCTGCTCCCAACTGTCTCCTCTCATCCCCTGCACCTCTGTCCTATACCCCAGTTCTTCCATACAAAAATAAATTAGCAATAGGAACCACTTTTTCTTTTTTAGCATCACAGCCAGGTAGATAGAATCCTAATGACTTTTGGCATGTTATTTTGTAATATAAAATAATGTAAATAAAAGTTGCAGCCATGGTGTTTAAGTTGTATAAAATTATTTTTGTTATTATTATTTTCCCCCATAATACTCACCATTAGCTGATTTTAAATCAGGGAGAATGTGATTCACAAAGAACTCAGTCAAGTTTACAAGTTCATTTGCTTGTGTAATTCCATGCTGAAACACAAAATTTTAACAGGGTAAAGTAACATTAAATATCTGTATTTAGCTACCACAACAGAAACTTAGTTAAAAATGGAGATGAGTATTTCTAAACAAACTGCTTAAAATATAAAGACTATCTTAAAGATAATAAATTTCCCTCAATTTAAAAAAGGCAGCTAAATTCAAGACAATGGTATTTTATACAGAGTTACAGCTAAGGAAACGTTTTTGATCTGTAAGAAACTTAAATGCTTATTAATAGACCAACAAAAAGTTATGTTTGGAACTGTATGAATTCTAATCAAAATGAACAGATTATCTAGGAGAATAAGCTATTTTATCAGAAATATTACTTCTTTCTGATTAATGATTATTGTTAAATCTGTTTTAAAAATAAAATTATATCGAAAAGAATCACCTTCTGTGTTTGAGCTTTTGATGCCAAAGAGGTCACTAGGTAAATGGCTGCATCTTTGTGTTTCCAGTTGACAGATGGATTTTTTGCGTATTCCTGCAGCATGGAATTAACATAACCAGAGAAGATTCCTGTCACTGGTCCCTCAAAAAACTTGCATAATCCTCGTACTAGATCACAAGCAGCCCTGCGTCTAGTATCAATATCTATAAAATCAAACGGAAATATATCATGGGAGAAAGAAACAATCACCAACCAACCAAGTTCTTAAGAAAACAGCCGCCATCCTATAAGTTACCAAAAGAAACACAAACCCACAGAGATCATAGTAATATGATAAACACTTTGATGTGACCCGAGAGTTGCTTTTTAAGGTGTACAAAGTGGAGAAGGAAAACAATTCTCCAATGAAGAATTGGGTGAAGTGACATGCTTATCCTAACTACCACTTTTCCCCATTTTTACTAGAAAGACAGCAACTTTAAAACTGTTTTGTAAAGACACTTAACAGTAAAAAACCAAACACATACCAGATCCTTCTAAATCTCTTCTTATGTACTCTTCAGAATTATCCTCAAAGGCTTCTTCATCAGCAGCTACAAATGAATTGACATTGACAGCTGAGTATACAGAAGCGTATATGGCATTGCCATGTTTTATAGTAAAGTGTTGTTTCCTAACAAAATTCCTTCACATACTCTTAACCATCACTTAAAAGGGTACTTTAGGAGGGTAGTTAATACAACTCTGATATAATAGAGGTTCACTTGCTCTCATTTAACAACGTTCCAGGAACTGTATTTCAGCACGAACTTTCAAAAGTAAATGCTGGCGACCAGGGGCCTCCCTAATGTATAGGGGAGGGAGGGGGGGGTTTAAGTTTTAGCACTATCACTGCTGTGGCCTGAGTTCTACTCCCCACCAGGGAGCTAACCCACACGGCCATGCATTTCAGTAAATAAATCCACTTGTTCTGCTCCCCACTCTGTCTCTGGTGAATCTTCTCACACACATATCCCACCCCCCACCTCTGGCCTCCACCCTAGTTCTTGTATGCATAAAAAAAAAAAAATCTTACAAGTCACAACCTAGCAACTATAATCACCATTATTTCAAAATAAGCAATATAAACAAACAAAAATAGAATGGACACTATTAGGATAAATCTATTCTTTATACTGTAGTTTTATGAAAACACAGGAGGAAATAAAACCTTACATTATTGTCCTTTATCTCCTTTTGTCCTAGCTTGTTAATTTGAAAACCACTTATTTATAGACTTTCTAATAAGACACAATTCCTTGTATGTTTACATGCCCTTCTCAAGTGTGAAGGAAAGACATTTTGTACACAGACTAAATAGGCTTCATCTTCATATTTAAAAGTTATCAGGGGACCTCCTTGGTGGTTTAAGGGTTAAAGTCTCAACTATCAAGCTACTGCCCAACACTGAGGCCTCCATTCAATCCCCAGCCAGGGAGCTGAGCCATGTGGCACAGCAGTCTGAACTGCTGCTCCCCTCAGTAGTGTATTTTAGTTAATCCACATGTCCTGCTTCCCACTCTGTCTCTGGTGGATTCTCTTACTCCCTGCACCTCTGGACTACACCCCAGTTCTTGTATGCAAAAAATAAAACAGAATCTTAAAAAAAAATATATTAATGTACTCCAAAAATCAAACTTTCAATCTCTTGAATAAACTTTTCCACTCTGCCATAATTACCTCTAAATTCCATGTTAGGTACAATAACCTTTTCACAGATACTTGTCAGCGTGTTCTGGTCCTCAAAGAGATTCTTATAGTGAGGTCTCTCACAAACCGAAGCCAGAAATTGAATTGCATTACTTACCAACTAGAATAAAACACAAAAATATTTTTAAAAGCAAAACTGAATGAATTATTTATTAGAAGAGATAGAGAGAGAATGTCTTATTTGTCTCTAGTACAATCTTACCAAGTCATATTTAACCTCTTGACCTGTGGTAACTAGTAAATTCCAGATGGCTGTGACAAAACGTGGCAGGTACCGTTGAAATTCTTCATCGTACTTCTGTGCATAGAGTGCAGCATTATCACAAATCTGGGACTTCAAGAGTTCCAATAAGCCTGCTTCCTCTTCATCCTCACATAAGAGAAGACAGAAAACTCAAACATAATTTCAATGCTACCATAAATATGGAGAGTAACTAAAATCCCTCAACTAGACTCTTTAAAATACAAATTCAAAGGTCTCCCTGGTGGCACAAGGGGTTAAGCACTGTACTATGAAGCTATCCACAGCCATGGCAACACAAGTTCAGTCCCTGGCCAGGGAGGTGACCCACAGGGTGCAGCAGACCTCTCCTGCCTCGCCTGCTGCTCCCCTCAGTATATCTGCCTATTCTGTCCCCACTCTGTCTTTGGTGAATCCTCTCATACTTCTCTGGCCTGTACCCGTTTTTGTTGCATAAATAAATAAATCTTAAAAAAAAAAAATCAAATTCAAGGCTAAGAGTTGTAAATTACACCTGTATCACCCATCTATTTACTTAGTTTTTCAAATAAAGATATTTATTCATCATTAAGAGCAGCTCTCAAAAAAGTTATTTCATAAAGCCTTTTGATTGCTGAAATACAAAATATTTACATATGAAACTGAAAACATTATATCCCTACATATAAATCATATCACACTTTTCTTTAAAACATGGTTGGCTGTACTGTTTTGTTGTCTTTTAAAAGGTTCTCATTTCAAGTACATTAATATCTATTCTTCCTCTCCCAATAAGGTAATGCTATAGGATTCTTAAAATACACTGTCAATAAGACATTAATCTAAAATCAGTGGTCAGTAAACTATAACCTGTAGGCTATTTTTGTAAGTAAAGTTTTATTAAAACATAGTAATACTCAATTGTTTTTTGTATTAAATACTTTACTATATCATCTATGGCCACTTTCAACTACAGATACAGAATCGAGTAGTTGGACTAGAGACCTTATAACTGAAGTCAGAAAGATTTACTATGTGGACCTTCACAGAAAAAGCTGGTCAATCCCAAACTACACGATGATGGTGATTTATTGACTATCACAGTAATTCACAAAAATTTTTTGAGTTACAGTATGTGCTAAAGAACTCCCTAACAGCTGGCTTAAGGCATAAACATGAGGGGTGTTGCACAGCAAGATGACACAAGGGAGTACAGAGTTACATGGGCACATAGTTTCTCCTAAATATAAGTGAAAATTTTCTGTTAGACTTAAGAAAATCGGTTTACTGAAGGAGCGTTTTTCCTTAGTTGAAAGAGTTATTTTAGGGGGGCCATATCTACTTTTGACATTTTTTACTAAATAAATCTCAGACACACATTTGCTATATAGCATAGTGGTAATCTCTTCCTGCTCTCCACTCCCGAAATCTGATTTGAACCACCAATTTTATCTCATAAAAAATATTATTATCAATATTTTACTCTTAGTAATTATTAAAAGTAACCACTGGTACTTTACCTTTGATAAAGACGTAGATTACAGACCCATTAATAAATAATTGAGTCACACGGAATGAGTGCTGTATGTTGGAAAGGACACGTGACACAATCCATCAGAAGAAACTTACATATTGCAAACTTTCATGTTCTCTCTTCCCCATGACTTTTTAAAAAAAGGCCATTACTAGAGAGGTTCACGTTTTAATAGCATCAATGTCAACAAATCTGGTCCCCAAATACATTCTTATAGTGAGGCTTCTTATAAACCAAAGCCAAAAATAAATAAATAAATAAACCAAAGCCAGACATTTTGTAAAATATCCATAATCTAAATACTCTTGAGGCCTTACTTAAATTATGTAATGAAATTGCCTTCTGTATACATTGTGATAAAAGCCTGGCCCACAATAAGAGTGAATCTTTACACTATAACTAAACAGAAATGGAACCATCAAGTATTACCTATATCCTTAACAATAAAATGATTCCTAAGGAAACAGAATGCTATTTGCTCTCTATTTTATTTTTAAGTTTAGATATGTTCCAAATTTTTCAGAAGGCACTCAAGCAATTCTTAAAAAAATTAAGAAGAAGAAAAAAAGACTACTAGGGAAACACAGTACTTACATCAGTTTGTAGAAGCTTATTATCTAGCGTCAGGAGGGTATGGAAATTGTTCATCCAAGTTTCCATATTATCTTCAAAAAATTCAGGGAGATCCTACGGAGTAGAAACACTCACTTGAGACTTGATAAAAATAACTAAAGTATGCTATTTTAATACGTTTTCTCCACCACACCAAATATTTCCCAAAGACCTATAGACTCAAGTCCACAGGTCTAAGACTGAGTCAATCACTACCTATTTGACAATCATTCTCTGCTCTATCTAGGTACGGCAGCTGAATAAATCATGTTTACTTCTGCCTCTGTTAATAAGCTTTCAACACAAATGATGCTACCTCTATTTCCTGTCCCAATCTGAATCTACTTATTAATCCAAGGTCCAAGTATGATTGCATCAAGCCTTTCCTCACAAAAAAATCTGTGCATACCAATATAGTTCTCTCCCTTTCTAACTAATACATTTATTGCAAGGTAACCACCCATTCAGACTCAGCTATACTCCTATACAGTTAACACATTTCCTGTGGCACAGCGCTGCCTTCATAATGAGGTGATAAGCCCTCCAAGGGTAAAGATTATGCCTCTTTCCTTTGGTCTCCCTGACTAAGCCTACAAATTATTAAAAGCCTCATTTTACCTGACTTCTAGGAAGAATTCAAAAGAAGGTAGTAGTAGTACAGTAGTATCCTTTCGTAAGAATGTCTCAAATTGCTGTCCTGCTGAACACTGATGTAGGGATGTCATTTTAGGTTGTTCATCTCCTATTCCACCTATTCCTTTTGGGGAATGCTCTCCCTGTGGCTATGAGTGTAGCCATAATGTCAGGATTAAGTCCAGGTACTTGGCTCTGGCTATGAACAATGAAAAGGTCAGATCCTTCCTCTTGCATCTTAATAATCTGTATATAGTAATCTGTACCAGTAAGACCCCCTTCCCTTCTTGGTCCTAGAGCTCTGAGTCGTAAAGATTTAAGAAGAGAAAAAATGGTTGAAGGCAACGATCTCAGTAATAATAGGATGACCAACTATTCTGCTATAAAACTTCGGCTCTTTCCTCTGAAATGTCACTGTCTTAACTGCCCATTGAGTCTGATTCTTCAGCTTTCTGCCTTTACCATATGCTTCCAAAAGCAAAATATACCCCACCCCCAACCTTTAGGTATAATCTACTCAGAGACTCCCTACTCAAAATATAGCTCCCACCCTCCACCCTCGCCATGATAATAATATCCATTTAAATAAACAAAAGCGGAAGACCTGAGAATGTGACTTCTTAGAGCCGTCAATAAAATAACACACAGGGTGACCTTCCAAAAAGTTATTTAGGATGAGATGTTTCCCTAATTTACTGGACTACAAGAGAAAGCTACTTTTCCCCATGAAATACCCACTAGTTCTCCAGGAACTAGTATAAAGCAGAACATTGTAGATAAAGGAAGAGAGGAAAAATTTTTTCTTTCTGAAAAATCAATGCTGGCAAAGAAATCTATCACGTGGAAAACTGTATCTGACATCAAAGAATAAGATTCAAAAAAGCAAAAAATAAAACTTACCTGAAAATTTAAACTGTAGAAGAGTTTTGAGATCAAGATCAAGGAAGAAAAAAGAATCCTCAGTGCAGAGGCATCATTTGCATGGGTACTGCAGAGTTCGATAGTGGCCTTGGATAAGGAATTTGGGAACATGGCTTTAGTTTATTTTAAATCTAGCACACTAACCTGTCTAGGCTGAGACTCTTACTTTCATTCCCCAAATCTGGCTTTTAAATAGTAACATATAGCCATTTAAGATATTCTGAAAAGTATGTTAAAGTATATACTTTCAAATTGTACATAATAGCACCTTCGAAAAGTCCTATGTTAGTATTTTGAACTAGATCCTTCTCTTGTCTACACATATAGACCTGGTTACAATCTAGACTGTCGTACTTAAAATGAGCATTGTTTGGAGCAAGTAAGCTGTTTCCTGAGCCCCAGCCTCCCATTTATAATCTAAAGACAATACCCACCTCACAGTGAGAATATGAGAATCAAATACTCAACATCTATTACTTCCTATGTCGCAAAGTTAGAAAATACAATCTATTCCTCGAATACATTAAGTTTTCTTCATATAATATTAAATGCTAGAAAATTAGTACCATTTATATCCCAGTGCACAGGACACCAAAGTGTTCATTTCATTATACGATGAGCCTTTTAACACTATTAAAGAGAAATAAAAACCTCTGCCAATTTAATAGGTAAGGGGAAAAAGGAAAACATTTTGTCTAATTTTATTTCTTAAAGTAAAAGTGTACCATTACTAAGCTATCCTAAACCAATTTGTGCATCACTGCACATTTTAGAAAGTTGTGATCCATCATCACACCAGTTTTTTTCTGAAAATAAGAAATGAACAGCTTTTCTAGTTAGCAAAACTAGCTTAGAGGCCTGTTTTTTTTTTAATTAGCTGTGTGTACTATACCCTCTCTTTCCTTACCTGTACAATATATATCATTTCAGCCTTATAGAATTCTCACAATGAATAACATTATGTAGGAAAAGTAGCCTGTGCACTATAAAGTGATGTACAAATACATAAACATTATTTAACAGTAAAATAAAAACATGGACTTATCCCTATAGAGAAACACACTCAACTTGAGTGAAAGCCTGGGATTTGCTTTAAATATACTTACAAAATAAGGGGAAAGGAACAAATTTAAAAATAAAAATGGTATTAGTTTTAAATTATTACATTGAAATGTCACTCCATACCTTAAACAGATTAGTCAATGGCAAAGCAAAGGCATCCAGAACAAGTTTAATCTCAGTCCATAACTCATTTGACTTAAATTCATGGCGATATCTAGAAAATTAAGGTAAAATAGGTACATTTACAAGTTTTTGTTTAGGCTTTATGTTTGATAACTAGAGAAGAAAAAGTTTGGCCACTCAGCTTTCTGAAACTCAAAGAAAACCCTTGCATTTTTCTCTTTAAAGAAATCAAGCACATTTTATGAGACAAGGTATTTCATAGGAAAACCAAATCCCTTAAGAAAAAAAACCAATATGCTAATGAATTGAGAGGCTTGTGCCCTTATTCTAGGATCATTATATTCAAGAGTGGTAATAGTCACAAACATTAACTATTTATACAAGCAAACACATTAAAAAAATATGAAGCTGTACATTAGTACCTTTTAAATAACGAATGTGCTGTACGAAGGACTCCGTTAATAACATGGAAATCTCCACTCTGAAAGCGATTTACCATTTCTGTCAATAAATCAGGCCACTTCTGAGGGAAATCTTCTCTGCCAATAATGCTAATGGCATCACTTAACTGGGAGGAGGAAAAGGATTCATTAGATGAAAGCTCTACAACAAGCCTACCTAAAAAGCTGGGCCTTACATCACCTGTTTCTGAATTTGCTCTGGGCTGCTAAGCATCAAGTGCACAATGTTGGCCTTAATGGCAACTCGATCGGCTTCACAAATTTTGTTTGGTTCATCTTCAACCTAAAAGCAAAACATCAAAAAGCAGTAATGTAAAATCCATGACCATATGCATTTATAGCTAAGACAGAAACACCTCTCTTTTTAATGCCTACAAGAGCTGGGGTTCAGGGCAGAGGTAGAGGTGCAGGTGTGTAGGTGTGTGTGTGTGAGAAGAGGTGGATCTACTGATGCATACTGCTAAGGGGAGCAGTGGATAGACAGGAAAGGTCTGCTGTGCCATGTGGGTTAGCTCCCTGGCTGGGGATTGAACTCGTGCTGCAGAGGCTGCCAACAACTTCATGGTGCTGTGAATTAACCCATTGTGTTACCATAGAGGCACCTAGAACCACTTCTTTTTCTTGGATTTCAAAGAAAAACAGAAAGGTAGCGCCATCCTGATACAAGAGTGGGTTATAGGACTCAGTATATTCTAATGACAGCATGAACTCTGGCCCCAGAAAAAGGTACACTCCCTCGCAAATGCAAGTAATTTTATATACAAATTAATGAGCTTTACTCCCTGTTCCCAAGTAAAAACCTCAGTTTTATATGTAAGCATGAACTCTGGCCCCAGAAAAAGGTACACTCCCTCCCAAATGCAAATATTTTATATACAAATTAATGAGCTTCTTTAATCCCTGGTCCCAAGTAAAAACCTCAGTTCTAAATGTAAGCTAATCAGACATGTGGTTAAAATTTTTACAGCTATATATGCTACATAGTTCTCATTCACCTTCAAAGGCTTCAATTTGACTTTCACCTTAAATCAAAGGCATTTTCTATATAAACTTCCTGACCATTAAAGTTTAAAATGTAACCAGGACTACATCACCAAAGAGGTTCTAGAAGTCTCATTAACTTTACCATTCAAGGGCCTCCCTGGTGGCACAGTGGGTTAAGCAACGCACTATGAAGCAGAATCGCAGCCACTGCAGCACGAGTTCGATCCCTGCTGCCGGCCAGGGAGGGGACCCATATGGCGCAGCGGACCTCTCCTGCTGTGCCCGCTGCTCCCCTCAGCAGTATAATTCCGTTGATCTACCTGTTCTGCTCCCTGCTCTCTGTGGTGAATCCTCTCACCCCCCCCCCCCACACACCTCTGGCCTGTACCCCAGTGCTTGTGTGCATAAATAAATAAATATTAAAAAAAAAAAAAAAAACAACTTTACCATTCAAGATAGACTGAGAGGGTTAGCACGTCAATAAGTAGAGGGTTGGACTTTTAAATATTCTAAGATTTACTAAGTTTCTTCATCACATGTGGTAACACTTGACTCTACAAACAAAGGTTTACTGTTTTTTAAAACTCACACATGGGATGAGAAAAACAACTGTCAATAAGATTTAAAGCTAATGTTTTAGAAAAACCATTCACTTCTGACACATTTAATACTGCTGATAATGCTACTACTGCTATCATTATAAAATAATCCTCATTTTCATCATAAGCCAGGGTTTTTCAACCTTGACGATACCAACATTATTGGTCACAGTGTCTTTTTTTTTTAAAGATTTATTTATTTATGCATACAAGAACTGGGGTACAGGCCAGAGTCCAGGGAGGTGAGAAGATTTACCAGAAACAGAGTGGGGAGCAGAACAGGCAGACTGACTGAAACACACTGCTGAGGGGAGCAGCGGGCAAGGCAGGGGAGGTCTGCTGCACCATGTGGGTCCCCTCCCTGGCCGGCGGCAGGGTCACAGTGTCTTTGTTGTGGGAAGTTATCTAGTGCATAGTTATTAGCACCCTTGGCTTCTACCCACTAGATGTATCCTCCACAACCCCCAGCTGTGACAACTAAAATGTCTCTATATAATTGCCCACACAATCACCCCCTAAGCTAAGATAGAGAAATACCAGTTTCTTAATTTACAATTTTATATTTGCAGCATAACAGGATTTATATTAAAATTAGAATGTAACTCCAGAGCCCAAAAAATATAGGGCAAAATCCCTAACCAAAAACTTCAAAATTTTGCATTCTACATATTTTTAATGTATATAGACATGTTGGTTTTTCAGCCATATATAATTTTTCTCAGTTCAGCAAACTGTTTCAATTATTCATTTATAATGTCTTCCCACATAAAGTCTTCACTAGGCTATGAGCTAGAGTAAAATTTCAACCACAATGGACAGTAAGCCACGTCTCACACTCTCCAGCAAGCTGAGTTATGGAGTTGAAGCAATCTTTGTGAATTCAGGTGAGACAAGAGAAATGCTAGGAAAACATTATTTTGTCAATTCTTTCAGATTTTTAAAAATCACATCATCTGTGAACAAAGCGAGCTTTATGTCTTTCTTCCCAATCTGCTGTTTATTCTCTTTTCTTTCTGCATTTACAAGGACTTCTGGGAAGACAATGAAAAGAAGTGGTGAGAGAGCATCCTTGCTCTGTGTTAGACATCAGTGAGACAGCTTCAAGTTTCTCACTATTAAGTAAGTTTTGAACTGTAGGTTTCGTGTAGGTAATCTTTATCAAGCTAACAAAGTTCTTTATTCCTAATTTACTGAGTTTCTATACCACAAATGAATGTTGGATTTTGTCAAATGCTTTTTCTATACCTGATGACATGTCATTTGATTTTTCTTTTTTCAGCTGGTGTGATGAATAACATTAATTTTCAAATGTTATACCAGACTTGCATGTTTGGGATAAATCCCACTTGGTCATATAAAAATAATTCTTTTTTATCTTTTTGATTTGCTATGCTAATATTTTGTTGATGAGGATGCTGTGTAAATTTTATCTTTAATCTGAATCTTCTAGAGCACTGCGTATGTAAATTTGATAAACAATCTTATATTATGTATTTGTAAAATACTTACAATTCTCCAGTTTCTTTTAATGTAATTCTTGAAAGTTACTGAGGCACATACTTTAATGACATTATCCTGGGAATTCTCCAATAATGTTAAAAGCAACAATGGATAATTCTGATTTCCTTCTACAGATTCAAGAAACTTCTCAGCTGTAAAAGAATTTCCATGTTAGAAGATTTATTATAAGCAAAATCTTTCCTCTTTATATATGAGCTACATGCATCTGACTGAAGCATTAACAACTTGAAAGGCTAGCATATATTCTTAATAGAGGTAACTTAGTGTACAGCACTGACTGGTTCCAAGAGTGTATTTTCTCATCATGCCCAGCACCAAATGTACAGTCATCACCACCAATCACAGGCCCCTTCGATCCATTTTCTCTCCACATTTTCCCCTCTGGTAACCATGATTTGATTGTCAGAGTGAACAATTAGTATATTTTCTTTCAGGGAGTGATAGTATACTGGGTCTCACTTTTCTTATATATTAAACGGACTACATAGGATGTTAGATTAAATTTTACATAGTACTTCTGTTTTCAAATCACTTTTTATCAGTCATTAGTCACCTGATTCTCACAAACCTATATAGTAGTAGACTACTTTAGCTGAAGGAGAAACTATTCTGACTAGTGAATGACTTTAGTGAAAGTCTTTAGGGAAAAAGTCTACCCTGTCTTGCTCGTGAAGAATTACTGTTAGCATTATTACTAACGGTAGTAATACTGTTACAGCACTTTAATGAAGATTAGAGTCAACTCATGCTAATGTATTATTATGAACCATCTAGTTCTGATGCTTTACTCATATTTCATTAAAGTTGTCACTACTACTCAGAGAGGTAAGCAACATCTTCCTCTTACTTATTTTTTTAAAATTTTTGCATGTAAGAACTGGGGTATATGCCAGAGTTGGGGGATGGTGAAAGGATTCACCAGAGTCAGACTGAAAAGCAGTGGGTTAGACAGGAGACGTCTGCTATGCCACATGTGGGTTAGCTCCCTGGCCAGGGACTGAACTCATGCCGTAGCAGTGATGGCACTGAGACTTAACCCCTAGGCCACCAAGGAGGCCCTAAACCTTCATTTTAAAAGCAAGTTTTAGTCCAGTCCTTATTTTATCATTTCCTTCTCAAATGAAACATTTCTGAATACTAGTAATACATTTATACAAAGATTTTATGTATTTCCAACTCACACTACAAACAGGGATGATAAATCACCAAGCTTTACTGCTCACATGGTAGTTTATACCATTTATTCACATTTTTCCTATCTGACAGTTCATAAGGTAAACACCTATTCCAAAGTCCCAATGAGCATTAAAAAGGTCTGCCACAGAGCCTCCCTGGTGGCGCAGTGGGTTAAGCAACGCACTATGAAGCAAACCGCACTATGAAGCAAACCGCAGCCACTGCAGCATGAGTTTGATCCCTGCTGCCGGCCATGAGGGGACCCACATGGTGCAGCAGACCTCTCCTGCTGTGCCCGCTGCTGCCCTCAGCAGTGTACTTCAGTTGATCTGCCTGTTCTGCTCCCCGCTCTGTCTGTGGTGAATCCTCTCACCCCCCACACCTCTGGTCTGTACCCCAGTGCTTGTGTGCATAAATAAATAAATCTTAAAAAAAAAAAAAAAAAAAAAAGGTCTGCCACAAGCATCTACTATCTTACAGAATTAGTATCACTTAACACCTTTCTTCTTTCTGAAATGAATTCCCAGAGTTTAACCTCCATCTTCAACTCTCCATGTTTTGTGTTCACCATGTCTTTCTTTAAAGATAAAGAAAACTGAACTTGAAAATTATTTTTTTAGAAGGGGATACACTAGTTTTTGCATGAAGCTAGAAGGCTTGGGTTGCTTATCTTAAGTGGCCAGCACTTTGTACAAGGCAACACATTACATACATGATTTGGGGAAAAGCCAACTTCCTTCCCTAAAGTGTAATCAACATCCTAGAAGCAATCTGCTCATGTGTTTAGTTATTCCCTATTGTGTCCATTTCTTTCAACTTGCTCATAGAATATTCACACTGACATATTTCTATATACTCAAAAAACATCAAAATGTCTTCAAGCACACAGGACCAGGGTCATGGTAGAGAAGGCTGAGCAGCAGAAAATGGTGCTGAGGGTGACTCCATGGTCCCTATTTTGATCACCAAATCACCTGCCACTGTGGGTGACACCTGATGGAGCCGAGCAACCTAGAGGTCTCAGAGAACATTGTCTACCAGTTCTTGTGCTCTCAGAACATCACTACTTGCTGGCCAGGCAGTTAGTGCTCCTCCCACTGCCCCAGTGAAACGGCCCTGCTTCTACCTCCTTGGGTCATCTGGGCCACAGCCCAATGCACCTTCACTCTGCCTTCCTTCTGCCCTTCCTCAGAAATCACTGTGAAGTTCGTGATTGGATTAAAATGAAGGGATAGAAGTGGATCACTTCAGCACTCATAAAAAAAAAAAAAGTCTAATTGATACCACTGTCACAACTCAATAACCAAGTGAGCACAGTGATATCTATAAGCTGGAACCACTCTGCATTCCACTTCAGATCATAGCTTATAAAGATGCTGAATCAATCTGGTACTAGTCCCCAAGAATTGTGTTCATAATTCTTCCCAGAAACGTCAGTTTATTCCTATATCCTGTACTGGATTCATAAAGCAATAGCACCCTGACCTTACAAAGAAAATTATGAAAAGTAATTTTTAACAGTGCTGGCAGAGGCTTTCTGGGAAAGTTTAAGAAGATTAAAGCATTAATTTCCCTTTATCCAGGAACATGTTACTTCCTTAAATACTAATGGGAGTATTAGTACTTTTAGCACAATTCTCTCTCTCAGAAACCATACTTTTTCTAGAACAGGATGGGTGCATTAAATTTCTATTATATTTAATATAAGAATGTATAACCACCCCCCAACATACACATTCATATTCATTTGTGTCTTCATAAAGCTCTCAAACATCTTTTTTATGACCATGAACATTAGTAACTTCTAAAGAAGCACATTAAGGATACTTCTGGTTAAGATGGCTTATATAGCAAGGAAAACCAACTGACTACCTACAGAAAACTTTGACCTTCAGTAATAGTTTGTATGCATTTCAAAAATTTTTAGTTAGTTGCTATTATTTAAAAATGGATATTTCATATAAATGTGCTTATTTTTAAAGAGAAGCTGGAAATCTGCTCTTGCAAATCCAGCTTGAATCCCTAAAGCTAGGTGGTTTCAAATATTTGCCCTTTTACTAGGGCATATCATCATATATTACCAATTCCCACTATTACCTTTACACCTCACTCCTGAGAGCATCTGAGTCTGCAATTCAAAGTTTATATCAGGTTTCCAAAGCAAATTGGTCAAATTTAGGGAGGAAGGAGGAGAGGAAGGAAGGGGCCTTAAAATATACTTATTAAATTAAAGCCAGCTTGGGGATTAAAAGACAGTATGATTACCGGGCTTCAATCACTTTATCACTTTTTAGCAATTAACTCTCATTTCTATGCTTTATTGTATCTCTAAAGCAGACAAGTGGGGGGACTTTCAGAAAGATCAAGGGACAAAGCATTCTAAACACACTAGTACTTTTTAATCACAGAAGATGCCAAGTAAACCATTCTTACTAAAACAAAACAAAAAGATCCTATACCATGTCACAGCCATTGTAAGTCTGGTTAGAGACTGAAAAATAAACTATGACTAAGAATTCAAGTATAAAAACAAATAAAAATTAAAAAATTTTAAATCTACAAATAGACAGGCCGCACAAAGGTTTTCCTCATCTGACCTCAAGGAGTAAATCAAGTACAAAACAGAGTATTTCTTCTCTTTACCTGGACGTCTGATGGCAGGATCAGGATCAAGAGTTTTCTTTAAATATTCTGTTAGTGTTTGCAAATTTGCATCGCTGAGATCCATGACTATAGAACCTAAAACAGATAATGAAGTTTGAGTAATTAATTACTCCCATAGTGATTTACCTAAAAGGATCCTCTTATGTATTATTGATCTTACCTTCTCTGAGAAAGTCATCCATTTGTAACGATTTAGGTATGGGTTGTAAGCCTGACTCTTAGCTGTGACAAGGTTCCACAGATTAAACAAACAAAACCATGTAATTTTGATAAAAGAGAAGAAAAAAACATTAATTTCACAAAGATAGGCACAGAAAAGCAAAACTGAGTAACTGACCAGTCACAGTCACCTAAAGCTGTGTGAAAGGAATAAGGTTAAAACTCACTAGAGGGCCTCCCTGGTGGCGCAGTGGTTTGAGCAACGCACTATGAAGCAAACCTCAGCCACTGCAGCATGAGTTCAATCCCTGTTGCCGGCCAGGGAGGGGACCCACATGGCACAGCAGACCTCTCCTGCCTGGCTTGCTGCTCCCCTCAGCAGTGTACTTCCGTTGATCTGCCTGTTCTGCTCCCTGCTCTGTCTGTGGTGAATCCTCTCACCCCACCACACCTCTGGCCTGTACACCAGTGCTTGTATGCATAAATAAATAAATATTTTTAAAAAATATTTTAAAGTGTTTTAAGAGCCCCATGACTAATGAAAACTTTAAACCGTAAGGTTCTGAAAGACACTAAAACAAATTCCATTGTGTACAGGCAATCGCAAGTATTGACAATAAAATCCATGCTGAAAATTTGCACATGGAGAGATAATTCTGGAACTCAAAAAGATAATAGTGATGATTATGATTAAAAAAACAATTTTCTACAACAAAATCAAAGGCAACAAAAGCAAAAATAAAGTGAACTACATCAAACTAAAAAGCTTCTGCACAGCCTAAGAAACCATCAACAAAAATTAAAAGACAGCCTACCAAATGGGAGAAAATATTTATAAATCATGTCTGACAAGAGATTAACATTCAAAATATATAAAGAACCCATAAAACTAAATAACAACAAAAAACCCACACACGGGCCTCCCTGGTGGCGCAGTGGGTTAAGCAATGCACTATGAAGCAAACTGCAGCCACTGCAGCACGAGTTCGATCCCTGCTGCCGGCCAGGGAGGGGACCCACATGGTGAGGCAGACCTCTCCTGCCTTGCCCACTGCTCCCTTCAGCAGTGTACTTCCGTTGATCTGCCTGTTCTGCTCCCCGCTCTCTGTGGTGAATCCTCTCACCCGCCCCCCACACCTCTGGCCTGTACCCCAGTGACTGTATGCATAAATAAATAAATCTTTTTTAAAAAAAACCCACACAAATAATTTGATTAAAAAATGAGCAGACCCCACTTTGTCTGGTGAATCCTCTCACTTCCTGCGACTCTGACCTGTACCCCAGCTCTTGTATGCATAAATAACTAAATCTTTAAAAAAAAATTAAAAATGAGCAGAGGATCTTCATGTCTTTTTAAAAAGGTCTCAAATCTTTAATCCTTTCATGAAAAATCCATGCAACCACTAGAAACTTCATTCCTTTTTCACTCCAGCACCAACAAGAAAACATCCAGATATGTATCAGGTATTTGAAAAAATGCTCAACACCAGTGACCATGAAGGAAATACAAATTGAAACCACAAACAAATATCTTACACCTGTTAGAATGACTATTATCAAAAAGACAAGAAATGTCGTGGAAAGAAAGTGAAGGAATGGGAATTCTGTGTGCTGTTGGTAGGACTGTAAACTGATATAGCCACTATGGAAAACAGTATCTGGTGCCCCCCCCCCATTAAAAATGGAACTACCGTATTATCCAGCAATTCCACATTTGCGTATTTACACAAAGGAGACAAAAACACTAACTTGAAAAGATATGTGCATGCTTTTCACTGAAGTATTATTTACAATTAGCCAAGATGTAAGCAATCTGTGTCCATTTCCATCAATGAATGGAGGAATTAATAAAGAGACTGAGGTCTATGTACAATGGAAATTTCAGAAACAAAAAGCAGAAGGAAAACCTACCATTTACAACATGAATGAACAGTGAGGTCATTATGCTAAGTGAAGTTAGTCAGACCGAAAAAAAATACACATGGAATCCAAAAATGAATACAGCTTTTCTGCCTGCCTATGACTATGTAGGTGTCTCTTTTTCTTCATTTCCTGATAACCCTGTCCTTTTAAAATGTTAAGAGAGAGAGAGAGAGAGAGAGAGAGAGAGAGAGAGAGAGAGAGAGAGAGAAAGGAAAAAACAATCATAGACAGTCTCACCCTCAGAGTGAGGGATGCTAGAAGAGGGTGGGGCTGAGGGTGATGGGTGTAGGGGGCCAAAAGGTACAAGTTTTCAGACATGAAATAAGTCCTGGGCAATCACAGCACAGCAGAGTAACTATACTTAATCTATACTGCATATCTGAAAGATGCCAAGAGAGTACATCTTAAAAAGTTCTTGTGACAAGAAAATTTAACCGTGTGATTATGTTCATCAGACTTACTTGTGGTGATTTTACACACATGTACTGAATCATTATGCGAACATGTGAAACTAATACGTTATATACCAAATTACATTTCAATTTCTAAAGGTAAGTTTTTAATGAAATATATACTTAAAGTGTAAAACTAAATAAAATCATAGAACACCCTATTAACACACCAAAGAATTAACATCTAGCACATTACAAATTATGAGCTAAATAAACTGGTAGCATAAGGCTAAGGGTCACACACATATATGCACACGCATCATTACCAATGGACCAAAAAGTGGGGCTTTATGGTCTCTGAGCCATTGGTGAGCAGATAAAATTAGTGCAAAATGATGGAACTTTTTGGGGGTGGCAGTGTAATTGTGATTTTTTAAAAAAAAGATTTATTTATTTATGCATACAAGAACTGGGGTACAGGCCAGAGGTGTGGGGGGTAAGAGGAACCACCAGAGACAGAGTAGGGAACAGAACAGGCAGATCAATGG
Source organism: Galemys pyrenaicus (assembly GCA_019455555.1). Lineage (NCBI taxonomy): Eukaryota > Metazoa > Chordata > Mammalia > Eulipotyphla > Talpidae > Galemys > Galemys pyrenaicus. The sequence goes on from JAGFMF010011603.1 coordinate 3,016,020, forward strand.
AAGCACACTGCTGAGGGGAACAGTGGGTGAGGCAGGAGAGGTCTGCTGTACCATGTGGGTCCCCTCCCTGGCCAGAGGCACGGATCGAACTCATGCTGCAGTGGCTGTTTGCTTCATACCAGTGTTAACTGTGATTCTAAAGTGTAACTGTGGTGAAGGACACACAACTGTATAAATTTACCAGCATTCATCAAACAGTACACTCAAAATGAATCCATGGAAAGAAAGTCAGACCTCAATAAAGCTTAGATTCCATTAGGCAATTTTTACCAAAAATGTCACATGCAGCATAAAGGGAACATTGGGAAATGTAGCCTTTTGGGGGCAAGGATGGGGCTTTTCTGTAACAAAGAAAAAAAAAAAAAGTACACAGTGATTTTTGTAAAAGATAAGAAAGCTAAGGGGGGGGGGGCTGGGGAAGGTAATACATACCATAATTCGGATTATGTTAAAACACCCAAGAAACCATATTCTGGGTCAAAAACCAAATCTTAATAAACAAATTTAAAATAAGCAAAGTCATAAAACATGCAGTCAGATCAGAATTTATACCACTAAATCAAAATGGATCCTAGAGCTAAAGGCAAAATAAAAAAAAAAACAACTTAAAATACGCCCAAATGTATAAATAAATAATAAAAGCATTCCTCAAAATCTAAGTAGTAGTAATGTCTAAGTGATGGATATATTTTTATTCTCTTTATTTGTGACATTTTCCTAATACCCTACAACTGCTTACATATATTACATTTACAACCAGAAAGTTATTAAAGTGCTATTGTATTTTTAAGATGCTTATGATAAAAGGCAAATAAGTTCCTGCTCTCAAAGGAGCTTATATAGTAGTTTGGAAGCGAAAACATAATTGAAATGCCAACTACAGGCATTTCTAAATCTCTTTCCTGAAACTCTGAAATCCAAAAATCTATAGACCTGAAAGTGTTTTAGAAACTTTTTTTTTTTAACAAGCTTTTAGCAAAATCTAGACTGAACTCCTTGAGGCTATAAGCAGTCTTTATTTATCTCAGTATGTAAATTTGTTTCACTAAGGAAGTATCATTGCAGGGTGCTACCCTAAGCCCCACTAGGGATGTTGCATAATCCAGTTATGCAAAAAACATTCTGTAAAAAAAAAAAAAGGAAGCGTGCACAGATACTTTGAAAACCATGAACTTGGAGGATGGGATCAGATCACATAGGCTCCTCGATACTTTGCTGAAAAGTTCCATGATTTAATGTACAACCGGTTACTACACATATTTTAAAATGGGTATGTAATGAAATGGCACATAGGAACTTTGGGCTGAAAAGTTTACAGAACAGAGTTGACAAAGGGAAAAAGAAAGATCTGTTAGGAGGGTTTTTAAGTTGGAAAAAGGTTGCATCTATGAACCAGACACAGTGCTAGATGTTTTATATGTCATGTTAAATCACATAATAACCATTTCACCTAAAGAAGACTCAGAGAGATGAACTAACTTGCCTCAAGTCACATATATTTAAAATCAGATTCAAATCTGTCAAGTAAAGATCTATTCTTGGGCCTCCCTGGTGGCACAGTGGATTAAACAACGCACTGAATCAAACCAGCCACTGCAGCATGAGTTTGATCCCTGCTGCCGGCCAGGGAGGGAACCCACATGGTGCAGCAGACCTCTCCTGCCTTGCCCACTGCTGCCCTCAGCAGTGTGTTTCAGTCAGTCTGCCTGTTCTGCTCCCCGCTTTGTCTCTGGTGAATCCTCTCACTGCCCTGGACTCTGGCCTGTACCCCAGCTCTTGTATGTATAAATAAATAAATCTTAAAAAAAAAAATCTATTCTTACCCCACTACTCAAGGCTGTCTTTTTCTCAGGCAGAAAGAGATTCTGAACTAGAGTGGAAGCACTGGAAGAGCAATAAAAAAAGATGTGAAACATAAAAAATAGGCAGTCAGGGAAGATGAAGTAAATAACAGATTTTGAACAAGACTGATGCAAAAAAAAAAAAAAGTCCTAACTTTTCATCTCCATGAGTAAGAAAGGGCTCTATCTAATGCTGTGCCATATCTATGCAGAGTACTTCGCAGCCAGAAACAACCACCTTTTAACGAGAGTGATCTTTACCTATATTCTCCTGACGACAGTTCTTTCCCTTAAAACATACACACATTTTATTTTTTAATCACAAGGGAATTCAACATTATGGCTGACTTAGTAGACTGTACTACTCATCTATTCACTTCCTTTAAGCCATGACAAACCACTCTGGGTATGAATATCAAGCTGTACTCAACCACACACACAATACTGAGAGGTGATCGTTTCTGTTTTTTATATCAAAAGTGTGGGAAATGCAACACATTTTATTCATCCCCCCTCTCTGAACAGTCACTGTAAAAGGTATCAGGAGCTCAAAGCAGTAAATTTTCAGTTTTTTAATCCATTTAGTACTACCATAACGGTTGACCACAGAATCACATTTATGGAACACACTTTGGAAAGCAGTGATTTAATCAATTCACTCATATTTTTTCCTATGTTGAATGCTCAATCTGTTATGAAATGTTGCTGTTGCCAAGCAAAACCATTACAGCAGAGTATATGAGGTGAAAAGAAAAAAACAGGCCTTTCTTTGTCACACAAAAACTAATTCTACCATTTGAGACTTATGCAAAGCAGCGTTTTAGAAATTGTGTACTTGTGGTGGGGGATTAGTTTTAATCTATTTTGTTGAGTTTTAAAATATATTCTGCAATAATACTCTACATTACACTAATTTTTTCATTATGTTCCTTTAATATTTGTACATACTTTAATCAAAACCCAAACTCCTTACCATGGCAAAGCAGTCCTATGCAATCTTACACCTGTAACACTTCCATCCTGTCTTGATTCTTAAAATGTTTCAACCACAAAAGTCTTCTGTCTGTTCATCAAAGCAGCCAAGGCAGTTGTCCCTGCCTGTAATAATGCTCTTCCTTCTAACTTGACAGTACGGATCATTTGACTGTCAGCACACTATCAACTCTTCAAAATATTCTCCCAAATGGTTATCCCTTGTCCCTGTTAAACTGAATTAACAGTATATCTTCCGGGCCTCCCTGGTGGCGCAGTGGGTTAAGCAATGCACTATGAAGCAAACCCCAGCCACTGCAGCACGAGTTTGATCCCTGCTGCAGCCAGGGAGGGCGCAGCAGACCTCTCCTGCTGTGCCTACTGCTCCCCTCAGCAGTGTACTTCCGTTGATCTGCCTGTTCTGCTCCCCGCTCTCTGTGGTGAATCCTCTCACTGCCCCCATATCTCTGGCCTGTACCCCAGTGCTTGTATGCATAAATAAATAAATCTTTAAAAAAAAAACCAGTGTATCTTCGATTTACCTCTTACGCACACTAGACTGTTAAGTTCCTTGGGGCAGAGATTCTGAATGTCTATCGTTTCTGTATGCTTAGGGCCTTCAATGTTGCCTGGTATACATTAGACATTCAATAAACACTTGCTTCATGATCAAATGGAAGAGTTAACTTGTTTATAAGCTAAAATACGAGCTTCCAGTCTGAAGTGGAGACTATCAGTTATTAGCAGCTCCAATATAAGGTGAGTAATTCATTACACCTGTCAGATAAATGCTCAACTCACCCTGCCGTGACTTATTGCTGTTCATTCAAAAAGCACTTCAAGAAAAAGGTATATTTTGGATTGCCAGTGCTTATACTTTTTGTTTAAGGGCTTTGCACTAACTGTTCCATCTGCCTGGATGGAACAGTGGCACTAGAAGGGAAGACTGGAAATGGAAACTTCATCCTTCTGTTCTTAAATGAAGGGTGAAGATATCCTTTACTTTCTCTATATTTTTGGACATCCCTATCAATACATAACTACAGAGTAAAAACACATGTACCAAGTCCTATCAATTATGATAGACTTATCTAAATCCCAGATTGGCTTGTTTAATGAAATGCTTGACCTACAACTACCTTCTAAGATCCTTGCTCTCAAAGTTTACATTCCAGTGACTGTGAAAGACAAGTAAACTAGAAGTAATTCTAGAAATGACCAGTGCTATGCAGTAAATTAAACTAGCATGAGGTGATGGAGAATTGAGGGTAAGCGATCTTTAGTGAGGTTGTTTAAGGAAAGCCTAAGGCCACAGAAACTTGTAGAATAGAGAGCCAGCCTTGCAAAATTCTGACATTGGTAATCTCCAAGCGAACCAACGGTATATCCCAATGCTTTATGGTGGGCGTAAGCTTGGAACATTTAAGAAAAAGAAAGGTCAAGTCGATATGGTTGCGGTGGCTAAGGAGAAGAGATGGGTGGAAAAAGTAGATAATGGTCATCTCAGGCAGGTTTTTGTAGATCTCGGTACTAACTGGGTGGGCCTCCCGAACCACTTTAAAGGTTAGATTGTTTTCAACCTAGTTTTGCAGATAAAGAAATGGAGGCTCTGAGGGGTTAAGTAACTAGCCCCAAGTTCCACGCCTAGGTAAAAGCTCTACTTGGAATGAACCCAGACGTTCTAATTCCAAAGCTCAAGTTCTGAACGATCACAACATAACGTCTCCGCAAAGAGGGGACCCCATATCACTGGATAGGCGCGTGGACTCGCATCTAATCCTCATAAACTCAGCAACTGGATCACGTAAGGCCGAGGAAGCGGTGCGCCCCTCTAACCCCAATCCCGCAGTCGGGCCAGACAGGCCTCGCCGCCGCACTCACGCTGCGGGCGGCCCCGAGCGCCGAGAACCGACGCGCGGGCGCGACCAATGAGAGGTGGCCTTCTCTAGCAGCAGTGCGGCCGCGCGGCCAATCAGCGTGGCGCTGGAGGGGAAGAGGCGGGCCCTTCGGCCGCTCACGTTAGGCCGCGCCTGGGCGGCCCTCGCCCCTCACAGGCCCCGGAGCCGCCCCTGTCTGGGCCTGAGATCCGGGACGCCGCAAGAGGAAACCAGACCCGTTGGCTAAAACAGAACCCTAGTCGGAGGGCGCAGCCCGAGGCACGGACGCACGTTCCGCTCTCGCCCAAAGGTGCGGTCCTTGCTTCCCAGTGCCCAGAAGCGCTAAAAGCGCCCTCGTCCCGCCCACAGCGAGGTCCCAAGAGGCCACCGCGTTAGGCCGTGCACACCCCGCGTCTTACCTCTTGAGACACGGGAACGGACAAGGGGATCTCAGCCGCGGACTGGAGCCAGCACTACCCACTCCTACTGCCGCACCGCCTCACATTCAAACCCCGGCAAAATGGCGCGGCGGCGATGCTGCCACCGGAGCGCATGCGTGAGCGGGGCCGAGGCGGTGGGTGGGGCTAGGGGTGTTCGGCCCCGCCCAGTCTCGAGCGGCCAATCACGACACGCGTCTGTGACGGCGCTGGGGTCACCGGCGACTAAGCCCTGGGCTCTGGCTTCTGTAAAGGGCATCCCAAGCCCTGTTTCTCTGAACCGAACACAGATGCAGCGAATGGCGGCCGTTATTGGCCTACTTTGGTGTCCGGGTTTAATGTCAGCCACGTGGAAGCTTTCACGTGACTGTAGCACGAACTACCGGAAGTCAGCAGCGTCTTGGAAAAGAACTTTCCTTCCCTCAGGGAACTTACGTTTTAGAGGGAGAGAGAATAAACCAAGATGATTGCAGATCTTGATGAATGCTGTGAAGAGAATGAGAGAACAGGCAATACGGCAGGCAGTGACTTAGGAGGAAAACAGGATGGTCGGAGAAGGCCTCTGAACAAGAGACAACCTGAATTTCAACAAGGACAGTTGTGGGAAGTTCAGCCTGGCCAGTATTTTAGGAGGAGAGGATGCCAGTAGCAATGGCTCTGAGGCAGAAAGGAGGTAGGCTTCGGCTTTATGAAGATGGCAGGTGGAGTTAGAGAAGCAGGCAGAGCAGACTTCAGAGTAGTACCAAGGTACTATTTATCAACAGAAGGATAGAATGTGCTTTATTGGAATGCTTACTCACTTGACATGTCACATTTACATTTAAACTTACTATATGTGAACCTGGATTTGCATTTCTTTCTCAGAGGCTACAGGTGTTAGTATTGTGCTGTGTCCTCTGCCCTGTGGGTCCAGTGCCCCAGGCGCTACATATGTGTCTGCTATCCACCACATCCCTTGTGTGATATCCTTTGTGTGACATCCCTTAAGGAGAGGTCCCTCCTTAAGGCAGGGAGCAGTGGAGATGAGACAAGAGAATGGCTCTCAAGCACCTAAGGGTGATGTGAGCAGTGTTTAAGAGGCAATCTCTAGAGCCAGACTACAGGACTTTGAATCTAGCTGTGTGACCTTAGGCAAATTCCTTGACCTCTCTGAGCTCCAGGTACCCTTCTATAAAAAAGTGGGGTGAGGTAATGAGAATATTTTCTATACCATTTGTAGGGTCGTCGTGAGAATTAAAAGGAGTGATGAGTGCAGAGCAAATACCTGGCATGTAAGAATCCCATACATGGTCATTATTACTGTTACTACTCTGAGGAACTATCACAGAAATGAAAAAGAAACAAAAACCACTAAACAATGGTTGAAATGGCCTCTTGAGATTTCAGGTAATCACTAGGGAAGCCTGTTAGAAGGAATAAAGTTCTTTCCTCCCTTCCTTTGGTAGAGGGGAAGAGAAAGTGTGATGCAGAGGAATCCAGGGAATTCAAAACTATGGAATAATTTCAAACCAGGGCCTTTTGGGCACCTCAAGGACAGAGCGCCTTGCAGAATTCAGAGGCAAGCAGGTTCTTGGTGCTGATATCCACTCAAGGCAGGGATGGAGGGGAAGTAGTACTACCTACCACTGGTACTGTGCTTCATCTGGTGAGGTGGTCATCACAAGTGTCTACATTACAGCTAGCAAAGGCAGGCATCAAACAGAACACAGCAGATGGTGGTGAGTTCTGAGGATGAAGTGAGTTTTGTTCACGCAGGCCTCTGAGGAGTCAGCATTTGAGGTGAACCCAGAAGAGGGGGCTCCAGCCTTGAGTAATTTTGCAAAGAACTCTCTAGAAAGAGGGCATTTTAAGGGCAAAAGCCCTGGGACAGAAGCAGATGTGTGGAACTCTATAAAGAAATCATGTATCGGTAAATTTTGAGTTGTGCAATAAGGTGGAACATTAAGGCAATTTGTGAATTGGTGGTAAAGGGATGAGAATAAGGCAAGGAGAAAGTATCTCAGGAAATCCGCTCACTTCCCGTTACCTCTGCTGGTCACACATGGTTCTTTTCCTCAACATTTTACTATCTGTGCTCATCATGATAAGGTCCAAGATGTGACCATAAAAAGGCTAGTGTAAGAGATCTGATAAAGAGGGTTTCTAACTTGGGTATTTGCAATTCGCAAGCAGTCCAGCTGATAAAGAGAGACCTTGGAACATAAATTCCTGAGAGTAGGACTGTGTTTGGCTGGATGCTAGATTCAGTTTCCCTGCCCCTTTCCTCCAGAAGAACTGGTGATAGCAAGAGGCAGTATGGTTCGTGTATGGAGACAGCCCGGGTCTGAGTTCTGGCTCTGCCACTTCCCAACTGTGTTCCAGGTATACAGCTTCAGCAGGTCATTCTGGACCTGTTTCCTCATCTGAAAAAAATGGGTCTCTAATTCTATTTATTTTATAGGTTTGTGAGTTTTCAAGGCAATTAGTAAGGTATTTAGACTATGGTAAACCATCAATAAATATTTTGTTCTATAAAAGGTGACATTAATAGGGCCTCCCTGGTGGCGCAAGGGATTGAGCACACTGTGAAGCATCCACAGCCACTATAGCATGAGTTTGATCCCTGGCCAGAGAGGAGACCCACATGGCACAGTGGACCTCTCCTGCCTCACCCACTGCTCCCCTCAACAGTGTGTTTCAGTCAGTCTGCCTGTTCCATTCCCCACTCTGTCTCTGGTGGTTCCCCCCTCCCACACACACACACCTCTGGCCCGTACCCCAGTTCTTTTATGCATAAATCAATCTTTAAAAAAAAGTGACATTAATAATCTCTTGTTGCTAATGCCCCCAAAGTCCAAAAAGTTAGCACAAATCCTTTTGCACACAAGTTCTTCCTTCTATCTTCCATGACCTGTCCACAGGCCTCCGTGACAGCATGGTGCTTGGATTTTGCCTGCTTCCCAGAAACTCAATGCAATCTAAAGGAAATCAATCAACATGCCATTATTTAAGCTTGAATTTACTCAAGAAGTATACTAGAACACGGTATTCTTGAACATGAATTGAGATAAATTCTTTGAGTGGCTCTGAATTAGGCCAATGAAGAGGTTAGAGAACACTTATGCAAAGATTGGGAGTCTAGTGAAATGGATTGTTATATAGAATTATCCTCAAAGTCTCAATCTTTAGTGGTGCACCAGGTAAGGTCAGCTTGTGTCTGATAACAGGCATTAAAAAAATACTAAAATGATGTTTGCCGGAATCCTTGAGGCATCCTCTTCCCTTCTTGCTGTGAGCATGTAGTTACAGTTACTAATTTGGGACACAAATAGCTAACTCAAGGGCAGTTTAGCGGATTTCTTAAGAAAACAGGTGTAATACACAGATCTGCAAAAATTCCAGGGACCCCTCTGGTCCTGAAGAAAGAAAACATAATGGCCTAAAATGTGTTCTGGCCTACTGGCAAGTGCCAGTGCAGTGTGATTTCAAATCATAATTTAAAATGCTTAAATAGGGCCTCCCTGGTGGCACAGTGGGTTAAGCAACGCACTATGAAGCAAACCACAGCCACTGCAGCACCAGTTCGATCCCTGCTGCCGGCCAGGGAGGGGACCCTAATGGTGTGGCAGACCTCTCCTGCCTCGCCCACTGCTCCCCTCAGCGGTGTACTTCTGTTGATCTGCCTGTTACGCTCCCCACTCTGTCTGTGAATCCTCTCAACCCCCCACACCTCTGGCCTGTACCCCAGCCCTTGTATGCATAAATAAATCTTTAAAAATAAATAAATAAAATGCTTAAATAAGTAGCACTTTCACAAGGTTGACTTGGCTCTTCCTCAACCAGTGACCTCAACATGCCCTCCTTCAGAAAATAGGTAATCAGAAGTGACTTCTTTATGACAGGAAGGCCAAAGCAAACTGAAAATATCTGCCACAGTTGGACTGTTAGATCCTATGATACTATGCTGAAGATACCTCATTAAACACAAAGGAAGGAAGTTACTTTAGTTCAGGACTTTCAGACTCAACATCATTAAAGGGGGGCTGGCGATTCTCTGGGCTGGGGGCTATACTGTATCTAAAAGAATAGTTACTACCATCCCAAGCTTCTACCTACTACAGGCCAGTAATATCCCACTCCCCTCTCCAGTTATGACAACTGAAAATGTTCTAGAACTAAAAATCAATGGCCAAGTGTTAAAAGTATCACTTACTTGTAAGTAAAGTTACAAGTACAAGGAGGCAGAATTGAAAACCACTAGCTGGCAGACACCGGGCACTAGCTGCTTGAGAAGTCTTTTCCAAAAGAAAGGGCTGGCCCTTTGTTCTTCACTGGGAGCACCTGAAATGGAGCTCCACAGAGTAGTTTTACTTCAGAAAATTGAAGACTAATGGTGCACCAGTCAACTTGTGTAGTGGGTTAACTTAAGCACAATAATGATTTACAGCTTTAGAAACTTTAGAACTGCCTTCCATTCAGTGCCTGGTGGGCTATCCTGTGTCATCCTCTGTAATCATGTCTCTACCGTCAGCAAGAGAGATTTCGAGTGTTAATCCACTGGTCAAACTAATAAGTTAAAAGTGTATCAAGAGCTAAATAAGAATCTTCTTGTGGGCCCTCCCTGGTGGCGCAGTGGGTTAAGCAACGCACTGTGAAGCGAACCGCAGTCACTGCAGCACGAGTTCAATCCCTGCTGCTGGCCGGGGAGGGGACCC
>JAGFMF010011603.1:3034237-3098132 GCA_019455555.1 Galemys pyrenaicus
GGGCACAGCAGGAGAGGTCTGCCGCACCATGTGGGTCCCCCCCCTGGCCGGCAGCAGGGATCGAACTCGTGTTGCAGTGGCTGCGATTTGCTTCGTAGTGCATTGCTTAACCCACTGCGCCACCAGGGGAGGCCCTACATTCAGTATTTTATAACATCCACCATCTTCCAGCCTGAGACAAATTTTATTTCATTACTACACAATTTCAATTTAACACAACATTTCTTGACTTGTTAGATCAATTCAAGTCTCTATTAATTTGTTTTTCCTTCAAATACTTACTGGAAATCTCTCATGTGTCAAGCAATATTGCTGGTAGTGGAATGAAATTATCCAGCATTTCCTTCTTTTTCCCTCTGGCATGAAAATATTTGTATATAATGTGTATAGATAAATGAACAATGCCAGACAGTTCCCTAAGGTTTTAATGTTTTAGGCCACAACCATAGTAGTCTCTCTGCTGTGCTGCTTACCTGCTCGCCACAGGACTGTTCTCTGCTCATAGTTGGAATTGAAGGCCTTTGAGAACGAATGGGATTCCTGCAAGCAGTCCAACAGCTTGAAGAGGTGCTTGGAAGACATGCTCTTATACATGCCCTGATCCTCCGTCTCTATGTGGATATCCGCATCCAGTGTGTCTTGCTAGAGGAGAGAGGACAGGAGAGCGAAGTAAAGAAGATAAGCAGTACGAATGGCTCCAAAACACCACTGTGTGGAAACAGCCTCCCCATGGACAAGGATGCCCTTTTCGAGGGCCACTCCTATTACCTGGGCAGCAACCATATGTTCTGCATCTTCCTTTTTGCTTGTTGCAGGGTAAAACACGATGTTGTCAATGGTCTGTATCAATTCCAACTGGACCACACACTTGATGAGGAGGCTGGCAAACAGTTTCTGATCTATATTAGATGATAAAGATTAACCCTAATAATGATTCAGCCAGTACTGAACAAATGCTCACTGAGCTTCTACTATGTGCCAGGCATGATTTTTGATGCTATGGCATAGTGATGAATAAAAAACCCGCTGGTTTTTTATTTATGACAGCAGCAGATGATAAGCAAAAGTTCAAGTATAAGATTAGTAAGTCAAAAGATGACACAGGTAGGGGTGGGAATGGGAAGTGTCAGAGTAGGACTGTAAGTTTAAACAAGCTGGTCAGGAATGGTGTCCCGAAAATGTGGTATTTGAGCAAAGAGATGAGGGAATCAGTTATGCAGATCCTGTGTCCTCCAGAATATTCTCTGCTCGACATTCCTACAGACCAGTTTTTACTGTCCTAATCACAGAAGACCAGGTTCCCAGTGCAGTAAACTCTCCAGAGAAGTCTCACTCCCAGTTCTGAGGAGTGGAGCAGGGGTGGGCTCATTTAAAACCTTAGTTCCATGGCCTCCCTAGTGGTGCAGGGGTTAAAGTCTCAGCGCTATCAAGCTATTGCCAGTCACTGTGGCCCAACCAGGGAGTTGGGCCCCAACCAGCTGACCCACATGGCGCAGCAGACCTCTCCTGTCTCACCCTCTGTTCCCCTCAGCAGTGTATATCAGTCCATCTGCCTGTTCTGCTCCTCACTCTGCCTCTGGTGAATCATCTCACACCACCCTCTCACTCCAGCATCAGGCCTATACACAACTTGTATGCATAAATAAATAAAAATATATCTTAAAAAAAAAAAAGAAAATCTTAGTTTCTGGATTGCATTCTATCTGCTGTGGAGCTAGGAATTACTTTCGACATTTTCTGCTTCCATATTACTGCAGCGTTATCTTTTGGTGGTGAGTCATCTTTGGCTAGTTAGCACTTCTCTATGTAGAACCCCTGCCCATACTGTTGGTGCGATTTCTGCCTGCTGACTAGACTGAGTAGTGTCTCATCTACCTCGGTCTTCTCAATTCCTGGGCTCAGGGGTAGCCCATGTCAGGCACTACACAATTGTTGGTTAATGGGACTGGAGTCAAAATACAGATTCCTTTTTTAGCTTATTGTTATAGAACCAGAATGTTGAAAACGCTATGAAACAAAGCTTTTAGTGACAGAAAACAAAAGAGGCTGGGTCAGCTTCAGGTTTTTTAAAGCGAGTGTGACATTTAGGCACATGTATAAAAATTCTCCAAGTGGAATTAGTTTTGATTACAAAAAAATATAATGGAGTTGTAGCAGATACACATTTAATTTATGCCAATTCAATTGTGTCATCTGGGCCAACAATAAAAAGGAAGAAGGCAATACAAGTAGTGTAAGTGATTCGACTGACTGAGCTTATGTGCAGAAGGGAGGCTGAAATGGGAGACCAAGAGAAACAGAAGGTCTTAAGTCCCAGGCATTTCTCAGAGGAGAGAGATCTTGCCACACTGAGAGTTCTATTTAAAGACACATACACTTGGCCCCTATACACAGGTCAGCCACTTTATCTGGAGTTGATGAGGAAATAGCTCATTCTCACTGGACACTGGAGAGACAATGACTGAGCCTCAGGTACTGGGACTGCAGTGCACCAGTTTCCAACACAGCAACTTCTTATTGGATGCCTTCAAAGAGGGTGGTCCAAAGAGGGTGGGACTTCTATGAAGACAAAGGGGTGTACAACCTTAAAGCATCCAGAATGTTGCCAGAAAACAAGTTCCAACTTGTCAGTCAGCTGGGCGATTCTACTGTCAGTAGCTGAATCTTCACCACATGTTGGTGAGTTGTGTCATCTAAGTCCCAGTTCACGGGAAGGTAAGACAGTACCTCCTCAAAGAGCTAGTGTAAGGATGACGTGAGAGCACACACATGAAAAATATACGCAGTGCCTGGCATGCAGCAACTGGGAAACCAGTTCCGTAAACGACAGTGAAACTGTAAGCAGTACTAAGAGACAAACTGACAAAAGTTAACTTGAGATTCATATCCAGAAAAGGTAGCTCTAACATAAAAAGAGTTTCTCTAATGAATAAAAAAAGACTAATAATCAATAAAGGTAATGATTATGCATATACAGTTCGTAGAAAACAAAACAGAAGTAATTTACCTTATTATTTTTTTAAAGATTTATAGGCCTGAGGCAAGGGAGGTGAGATGATTCACCAGAGACAGAGTGGGGAGCAGAACAGGCAGATCTATTGAGGGGAGCAGTGGGTGAGGCAGGAGAGGTCTGCTGTGCCATGTGGGTCCCCTCCCCGGCCGGGGATCGAACTTGCACACTGCTGTGCCATGGTTGCTTCACAGTGTAGTGCTCAACCCACTGCGCCACCAGGGAGGCCCTGAAGTGGTTTATCTTAAGTGTATGAAAACTATCAGTTTTCCTCATAATTTGAAAACTGCAAATTGTAAGTACTCCAAAGTGACCAAATTTTACCTGATGTTCTCACAGATCATGTACAGATCTGCGAGATCTGTTCATACAGATCATAGGTACAACCTTACTGGGTGGCAACCTAGAAAACCTGCTAACATTGAAAGTACGACTATCTGTTAACCCAGCATCCTATTTCTAGGAATTTGCTGTTAATTTAAACCACAAATGTCTAAAGTATGAGATTATTCCAGGCAGTACTGTTTTTAACAGAGAAAAGCTGGAAATACTATAATGTCCTCTAGAAAGGACACAATTAAGCAAGTAACAGTACATCTACACTCTGGGATAATATAAACTGTGTAAGACAATGTAAAAGTTCTTTAGGTACTGTTTCTGAATGATCTCTAAGATACAGTGAGAAAATGATGTACAATAGTCTATAATCCACAGACAAATGTGTGGTATATGTGCATGTGTATCTTTATTTCCTTGCACATGGACAAATGTTTCTGGACAGGCACCTAAGAAACTAGTGGCACTGGCTGCCATAAGTAAGGGAATTGTAGACTGAGCCAGGGGGATGGAAGAAGGGCTTATCACCTTTACTCTTGTACCTTCTGAATATTCCAATCACACAAATGTGTTACCTATGTAAAATATGTAAATGGAAACAAACCAAAACAAAAAGTGGCCTTACTTGCATATGGTCTACCTTTCCAGCTGTCATCAGTTGGGTTAGAGAGTTGACTCTGGCCTCTCTCTGAGGCATTTTTATCTATGCTGCTTAAAGACTGGCGGTCCAGATCCATGTCCTAAAAGTAAACCGGAGAGAAATACCTTGTTCACTTCCCTCCATCTGGGCAAAGGTGTCTGGCATAACGCTGCCTGCACGCTTGAACATAGATGACTCACTCAGCTAGAAATTTGATTATGTGGCACACTTAACACAGTGCTTATCAAAAGCAGCATGGGGAGATCACAAATTCCAATTATTCCTCTCCACCCCATCAAAATTTCACACTTTTTCATTTCAACTTAGACGGTACTTCTTTATGTATGATGACTTAATAATGTATGTGATGCATTTCTAAATGAGATCAAGGACAAAAAGACCAGCAGGGCCAGTAGCTGGGTTTTTTTTTCAAGTTGACAGCAGAAAACAAGAGTCAAAAAAAAACCCCAAAAAGCCAGAAACATCAAAATGCGTTTCACTTTTAACTTGCTATGTCCTAAATACCCTTTAAAATCTAACGACCTTATAGTTATTTGGGCATAAAAGTTAGTATTATAATACCAACCTCCCCGCTCTGGCAATAAAACCAAAGTATTTTAAAGTGAAACTTGAAACAGTACTTCTTTATGTGGCCTCACATAAAAAATAAGCACCGTTTCAATTGTGGAAAGTATTCTATTTTTTAGGGTAATAAAGATAATTATGCCAAAGCATCATTTATAATTATATAAATTGAACTCTATAATTATATAAATTGAACTGACCTGAGTCCCAATAAGGGAGAATTAGTTAATTTATAATAACATGTAGCCACTGAAAAGGTGAGTTCTCAAAGAATACTTAAGAATACTGAAAAATGTTCACAATGCTGTTAAGCAATACTTCATGTACAAAATGAGCCTAAACTTCAAACACATGTGGGTTATACGTATGCAGTCACAAAAAGATAAAACAAGAAATGTAAACTGTGGTTCTTATTGGGTGTATTGGCTTATTTTCTTAATAGCTTTTATACTTCTGAAAAAACAGGTTAATATAATTTTAAGATCTTAAAACCTTTTTTAGAGTCACCATTAGAAAAACACAAACTCTTTGGGGTACTCAGTTTTTTACTATAATATGAGATCAGAGAAAAGACAACAACAAAAAATCCTACCAGATGTTTTTCTGATGCCTCCTCCTCCATTCCTGCAGGTTTCCACGTCAGCAAACTACGGGAATGCATGAGAAGGAAAAGGATCAGTGAGCGAGGCCACACCGAGTCTACAACACCAAACACAGAGATAAGCAGCAAAGCAGCAACACTTACACATGTGGGATGGTTGTTTTGAAAATGTCCAACATACAATTGCACGTTTCATCCCAGACGTCAGGACTGAATTTCTCTCCATTAGATATTACTAAGTTTTCTAAGCAATTTGTACCTGATCGAGCCAGCTGCTCATTATCTGCAAAATAAAATAAATACCTTTCATAAAAGTTCAACTGTTTGACTCCAACTAGAACCGTGATACTTCATATTGTGAGGTGGAGACTAAGCAACTAGTGTATTAAGTAGTCTTTTAATTAATAAAGAAATGTTACAGACAACACTACAATTTTAGTTTTAAGAAGACTACAAATACATTTATCATTGTTAGGTATGGAAGAGGTCAAAATTTTGCTACTTAATTAATTGGCTCTTGTATGAAGAACAAGAAATGACAATAGAAAATAGTGGTCCAGTATTTCTAAGTTCAGTCATTCAAATATAACATTTTCCAATTTTTACCATATCAGCATCAGCCTTCTTAACACTTATTCTATTTATTTAAAGATTTACTTATTTATGCATACAAGGTATGGGGTACAGGCCAGAGTCCAGGGCAGTGAGAGGATTCACCAGATAGAATGAGGAGCAGAACAGGCGAACTGACTGAAACACACTGCCAAGGGCAGCAGTGGGGCGAGGCAGGAGAGGTCTGCTACACCATGTGGGTCCCCTCCCTGGCCGGCAGCAGGGGTTGAACTCATGTAGCAGTGGCTGCGGTTTGCTTCATAGCGCGTTGCTTAACCCACTGTGCCACCAGGGAGGCCCTTTATTTATTTATTTTAAAAAAGATTTATTTATTTATGCATAGAACTGGGGTACAAGCCAGAAATAGGGGAAGTAAGAGGATTTACCAGAGACAGAGTGGGGAACAGAATAGGCAGATTGACTGAAGTACACTGCCGAGGGAAGCAGCAGGTGAGGCAGGAGAGGTCTGTTGTACCATGTGGGTCCCCTCCCTGTCTGGAGATCGAACTTGTGCTGCAGTGGCTGCGGATGCTTCACAGTATGGTGCCTAAGCCCTTGTGCTACCAGGGAGGCCCAACACTTATTTTAAAATCAAATCATTGTGAGAAAATTTTAGTAAATTAAGCCCTAGGTCAAAATCATTCAATGAGTCCAATTGCCTTGAGAGTATTTTTACATATAAACTACAATAAACAAAATAAGCCCAATGATGAAGCTGCTGATCTTAGTCCACATAATATATTTTAAAAAGTTTTTAATTTCAGGAAAACTCAAACATACAAAAGTAGAACTAGTATAACCTCCAATGGTACATCTTTTAAAATAATAACTACAGGGCCTCCCTAGTGGCGCAAGGGATTAAGCATCACATTGTGAAGCATCCACAGCCACTGCAGCACAAGTTCAATCCCCAGCCAGGGAGGTGACCCACATGGCTCAGCAGACCTCTCCTGCCTCACCTGCTGCTCCCCTCAGCAGCGTATTTCAATCAATCTGCCTGTTTTGATCCCCACTCTGTCTCTGATGAATCCTCTCACCCCCCGCACCTCTGGCCTGTACCCCAGTTCTTGTATGCATGAATAGGTAGATCTTTAAAAAGAAAAAAAAATAATAACTACATTCCATCTTAAAGAAATGGAAGGAGTTTTTTTTTTAATCTAATTAAATTATATACTGTACTCCTTGGTATTACATGTATTCCTTTAACATCTTTAAAAAATTTAATTTCTTGTTAAGGACTATGTCAAGAAAAATAATGACTAGAGATATAAAGTATACCTTGTTTTACACACCACTGCAATTGTGCAAATACATCAGAAAGAAGAACTTCATTCAAAGCTTCATAGAATTGGGTAAACACATCACAAATAGCATAAAGTGCATGATTGCATGTTGTTGTCATCCACTCAGATTTCTGGAACAATAAAAAGATAATGTTAAATACCACTAGCCCTGTGCTAGACAGGCAGTTTCATATATCATGTTCAAATGTGTAAAACTGTTCTGAAAGGTAATGCCATATACAAAATATTAGTCATTCAAAGTGATACTTATGAAGTTTTAATGATTTAGAGAAAGCAAGTATGAGATTGTTAACTACTCACATCTTATACCTAAAATTTAAATATTAAAAATGATGCTATGAAATTACCAGAAGAGATAGTTTTATAAAATCATGGGGAAGGGAAGAGTTGGTAAGCATGATTCCAAAAATAGAAGCCATAAAGGAAGAACCAAATGATTTGGTTACTTGAAAGCTAAAATTTTCCAAAGTTAGAAGGAATGAGAATAGCACAGTGGGTAAAATCATCTGCAATTCATGTAAGTTCATGCTGAATTAGTTATATATTAAAAACCCATAAATCAATAGATGACTAACCCTGTAGCTGGACTGAGGCTGTGGAAAAGCACAGATGAGGACACAATCACTGACGTGAAGGGAAATATACAACCTCATTAACAATTAAACTCTTTTAATGTGATACTTTTGGTCCAGCAGACTAACCAGGCTTAAATAAATCAAAGTATGAAAAACTGGAGAAGTGTGAAGAGTATGGAGAAACGGTGGTTCTCAGGCATGGCTGGTAGGAGAGTAAAGACTGCTAGATAGCTTAGAAGTTGTGCCAAAAGCCTCCGTGATATGCACGCCCCAACCTGACCTATGTGTCCAAAGCAAACAAAGAGAACAAGTAAAAGTGTAGCTGGGAAAAGCTGATTTCAGTGTGGTTCAAAGAAACAAAAACTGGAAGCAATTTTCCATGGGCTATGGAGTCCCTAAAGCTGGGAATATGTTCCAGTCTGTAAAAGCATTATAGAGAAAATAAATGAATAGTTTTAGAGAAACATTCATTTATTAAATATTCACTTATACACATTCATATATTAAGTTAAAAGGCCGTTTACAGTAGGTTTGGTGGGAGTCCACTTTTGTGAAAAAGAAAGGAGGTGTATGATACAGCACACATGTACAGACACATGTGCACATGGAGTATCTGAGGGGGTAATGGGTGCTTGTCTTTGGCATTTGGAACTATGAGTGTTTACATTTTTTGTTTTTCTGTTTTCTTTCTTTTTTCTCCCCATTTTAAGAGGACAGGTTTATTAGGGAAAGGAGAAAGGTGGAGGGGAAGGCACCTGCATAAAAACAGGTGGTCAGTTTTGGGATGAGAGCTGCCTGTTTTACAGTTTTCTGATTTGTTTTATAATAAAGAAAAAATTAAGTTAGAGTAACAGGAAAATGCATCTATGGTATGACCACGAGCATATTTAAATGATGTAGAAGACTGAGGGAAATTTGCCAAAAGTGTATCTCTAATTTTTGAATGGCAAAATTATCAATTTCCTGTATATTCCTAATTTTTCATATTTCATATTAAGCATATGGTACTTTTATACTGGGGAAGGGAGCTGAGAGGGAATGGTGTTCCTAAAAGAAGGTAAAAATAGTTACTCCTCCATGTCAAAATTTTGAGATAGATTATCCTTTTCCCACCCTTCTGCCCCTAGAGGAGAAATAACAAAGATATCCAGAGGCATTAAACATACATTTTAACAAGAGGTCTAATATTTGCCAACATCACCTCCAACTATAACTTCATTAAAAACCCTGTTAAAATGGATTTTAAAGAGACCAGAGACAATCACTATTTACTGGCTGTTCAGTGGTTGATATGTGCCACTTATCTAAGAGGACCAGTCAGGTATATTGCTGAACTGATGGGGTGAAGCCTTGAACACAGGCACCAGGGGCCAGCCAAGTGTGGCTTATTTCCTCTCACTCTTCCTCAGATGATGAGGGTCCCTTACTAGTTAATTCTGGTAGAGAAGGGACAGGAAGGAAGCTTTCTTTAAAACACCCCTTCAGAAGTGCAGCATTTAATATTTTCATTTAAATCCCTAAAGGTCTTTGCCCCATCTTACCCAGGGCAGTGCTTTATTTATTACCTACCTCCGACTGTTGCTCAGGGAGTTTCATATTGTCAAATATTCTGAAAACAATTCTGAACAGGTCCTGCCACCAGTGCTTTTCAAAGGTGTGGCCATAGCTCTTCATGATCTCGAACATGACTGTGAGTCCCCTGGAGAAAACAAAGCCAGGTGCAAAAGAGGGAGTGGGATGGGAGAAGAGAACAGCAGAGAAGAGTAGGAGAGCAGGGAGGGCAGGTGAGCAGGTGACTGAGGCTCATTCAGTGATGGAAGGGGCATGGCCCAGAACATAGTTACCTTGTCCGTACATCTAGCTTGCATCTATTAATGATGCAGGACAGCTCAAAGAGGATGGGGAACCAGCCTCGGACCCAGACTCTGTCGCCAGGAGCCACATTCATGTCGTCGCTTGTATATTCTTGTAACACCTGCAATGAGAGTCACCTCTCAGTTGCAGAGCAAGCAAGCAAAGGAAATAACTGGAATGATTAGCCCCACACATTTTCCTCTCCCAAAATTATCTGTTCAGCCAGGGCACAATGGAGAATTTAAGGAGAAAGCAAAAACTATCCCACGGGCACATACGCAGTTTTCTCATGTGATCCCATGGGCCTTTGTGGGCATTCTTAGAATAAGGTGATTAGGGTGGCTCGCAAGAGTCTTGAGGTTGAGAGTGATCCATTAAGAAGAACACTAAACGTTACAGGGTGAGCAAAATATCCAAGTAGAATCAACATCCAAGGTCTTTCTGAAATGTTCTTATATATCCTACTTGAAATAACAGCAACAGCACCACTATTAACTGAGTGAGTGCTTGCTGTGGGCCAGGAATTGGAGGATGTGTTACATAACTTTGTTATGTGTTACATAACAAAGCCAGGAGGGGGAAAATGCCCCATTTTATAGACGAATTAACTAAGGCATGTAGGCATTAGGAAAACTGCATCTAGGAATTGATAGGCTTTCCAGTTTGGATGTGAAGACATATTATCTATTTTTGTAATTTTTTTTAAAGATTTATTTATTTATGCATACAAGAACTGGGGTACAGGCCTGAGGCAAGGGAGGTGAGACAATTCACCAGAGACAGAGTGGGGAGCAGAACAGGCAGATTGACTGAAATACACTGCTGAGGGGAGCAGCAGGCGAGGCAGGAAAGGTCTGCTGCACCATGTGGGCCCCCTCCCTTCCCGCCCCCGGCCGGTGGCAGGGATTGAACTCATGCTGCAGCAGCTGTGGTTTGCTTCATAGTGCGTTGCTTAACCCATTGTGCCACCAGGGAGTCCCCCATATTCTCTATATTACCTCTGGGATTTTGTGGCTTCTATTCAGCAACCACTTTTGAAGTGGTATTACTATCTGATGTCATATAATTTCCAACTGAATTACTAAGTGATTATCTAACATAAGGCAATGTCTCTATGTGCTTCATACTTGGATACTCGGGATAATATTACCCATCTTCCAGGTCTGATGTGGACATTAAATAATTCAGCACTCAGAAAATAGCCAGAACGCTGCCTGACACATGCAGGTACTCAATCAACAGTGGTGCCTATTCTCATTGGTCTTAACAAGCTGGGGTTGGGACCAGCTCTGTCCCTCTTGGGGTCTACCACTCTGTACAGAATGAAGCTCAAGAAGTGATCTGTCCTGGCCACCATAGTCTGGATGAGCTTGTTTCCACCCAAGTTGAGTGTTTGAGCTTGTCACTGAAACAAAGCCTTCTTCTTTGGGAAAACAAAACATAACAGAAAGACCCCAAACATTTTTAGGAGAAAACACAAGGTGATGTTTAGGTGTGATTTGTCAGCTATGTCACAATGGCAAAATGTCATTTCCTAGAAAGGGGGTTCGTTTTCTTTCAAAGGTCTCAGTTATCTAGTTTTGACAAAATTCAAAAACTAAAATACTATTGTTTTCTATAAAAACTACATGTAGGAAACAACATAAAAGTTCAGTATGACTAAAATGATTTCACACATACAAAACAACAGAAAAGAGAACTGCAACAGCAGCATACTAGGGCAAACACGCGTTTGGAGCAGAGTAGCTGGAGTGTTCTGCCCGGAGCAAAGGTTGTGTCCCATGACTCTCCTCCCTTCACCACCCATCAAGTGAGAAGAGAACATACCCTAGGCCTCTCGGAGACATACTTCCCACAGAAGCGGATGAGCCGGATGGCTTCCATGCTCGTGTCGGGGAAAGCAGCATTGCAGGCAAACTCTGATAAACACTTCACAGCATCCTGAAAGGAATCGATGGCTGCAGGGAAGTGGTGCTGGAAGATAGTTGCTGGGGAAACACAGGCATTTTTAAAAAGATAAGACCAGGATTTAGAAATGGGGTTAACACACACACAGAGGGTGAGTGCAACCTTAGAGATGTTCACTTTTGTGAGCTCTAGGAGAATCATTTTAGTATCTCTGGAAGTTCTTTTTAATAAATTATTCAAGAATGAATGCACTGAGTCCAGCTGAGGCTAAACTAGCAAAGGCCCAAATACTCATTCAATCAACAAACATGTTGAGCGTGAACTATGCTAAGCATGGTTGTGGGCCCTGGAGACATAGAAGTGACCATCAAGTTTCCCTTCTGTAGGTTACTCAGGTTCTCAGTGGACAAGCTAGATCGTATTTATCTAAATCTGTCTCTCTCTATATATAAAATAATCACTTTGGGGTGAGTGGTGGGTGTGGGTCAGGGGGTAGGAGGGGCTGTTTAGGGTGATCAGGGAAGGGCTCTCTAAAGAGAGCCTATCTGAGACGTGTTCCTAAAGAAGTGATGGGGGCAACCATGAGAAAACCAAGTATCACCAAGATGCCAACATGTTCACTTTAACTTAGGCCATTTGAGGGTAGAACCTGAGAAATTCTCTGAGACATAAACGTTGACCTGTGTATGAGGCTGGCTCTCAGGCATCTCCCTGATAGAAGATGAACACTGAGCACAGCTCTGGCCCCACTTCTGGAACCCTGAACATCCTCCTTCCTTCCTTACTTGGCCATTTCTGTCCTAAGGCCACAGCTTGTACAGCCTTCTCATGAAGACAAAGTGGAATAAAGGCCAAAGAACTGAAGTTGAAATATAATGCTGAAACTAACACGTTTTTCAGTCTCATAAATACCATCTGAAGGAAAAATGAGTAGCAAGCTGCTAACACAGGGTTGAAAGACCTCAACGATCACCCACACCTTGCAATTTCCTCAGAGCCCAGCACTAGCAAGAGCCTGCCGCGTGATCACAGGCGGGCAGGCGCTCCCGGTCAGCAGAGTGGAGGGACAAAGCGCCTTGGGCCGGCCTTTCTGGGGTGAATCCTGGCTCCCAGCTGTGTGACATCAGGCAAGTTTTTCTACTTTATTTTCTCTGCCTCAGTTTCTTCTTTGCAAAATGGGGGAAGTTGGTACAATGAGTTCTTATTATTCATAGTAGTTTTGTTCTATAAAGTCACTGTGGACACCAAATAAGCAAATCAAACCACTCTACTGGGGGATGCAGGGCTTGCCATAGTATTTGCATCAACAATCAACATGTGACCTTGTTTGATTTGTTTCTGTTGGAAGACACCTGCTCTAATATCTACTGCCCATTCACTAACACCAAACTGATGGCCAGCAGTGCATTGACTCATGCCTAGATGAAGTGTGGATGACGCTTCTCTGCAAGGCACACATAATCTTCCTGTGCTCTGAAAACTTAGGTGGAACTTCATCACTGCCCTCGGGAGCCATTTTAAATAGGCAAATCACCAACAAAGACAAAAAGGAAAAAAACAAAACTAAACAAAAACACGGCATTAAATATAATGCAGAGAGGACACCTGTTTTGAGAAAGAGCTGAAATAAGAAGATAGAGCATCATCTCATTCAACCCCAGTTGGGGACATGCACCTCGGGTGACTCAGGTATTTTGCTGCTCTGTATGTGTGCATGTTAGCCAACAACCAGGGAGAAGCACAGGGAGAATGGGTTTGAGGTCATAGGTAAATTTTAGTGAGTAGATGAATTCACAAATGTTGGATGTGTAAATGATGAGGACTGTGTCTCCCTGCATGAGTGCACATGTTGTATGCTCATATAAGCACACATTAAATGCATCTGGCACACTACTCTGTCACAGGATAGCTCAAACAGGTAGCACCTTTGAGGAATAAAATAGCAAGTAAGTAGTTTTCCTTCTGGACTTGCAGGTGGGGAATTTCTCAAGAGGGACAGAGATACTTACTGACGATGTGGCCGGTGGTCTGGAAGGCCAGCTCCACGATGTTCCCGTCGTGATCAGAGGCTGCCTGGTGGAACACAGCAAAGATGTTCTTCCAGCCTGAGCGGATGTTGGCTGCCTGCGAGTTCACCATCTGGGCAATGCAGCGGATCACCATGTCCCGGATGGTTGGAGACCTGAGGAAGGAATAGGAAACCATGTCTTCCGTACTTTGGACAGTAGGAAGAAAATGAACACAGTTCCTCACTCAGAAGTAGCACTTAAAACAAACAAACAAAACCCCAACATTTTTAAAGCACCCAGTAATCTACATCTATTTTAAAAAATCTATTAGAGAAAAAAAAAAACCAATACCACAACCACTGTGGTAGACACTATTACAACCTACCTGGCAGTCATCCTTGATAAAAGAACTGATTTCATACAGGCAGCAACATGCCTGACTTCGGGGTACCAATCACAAATGGTATAACATGACACTTTCACTCATGACCAGAGCCTTAATTTTCCAGCATCCCTTTGCAGCAAGGGAGACTATGTGACCTGTTCTGACTGAGACATAAGAGAAAATCTATGGGCATGGGAGGGGTGGAGTCTCTGGAAAGGTTTTTGCTTTTGTCACTTTCCTCTTGGTCTCATTTTGAACATAGTATGATGGCTGGAGGTAGAACCCTCTGTCCTGCCATCATAAAATAAGCTCAAGTCAATCCTGTAGTCAAACAGAAGGGTGGAAAAGAGCCCGGGGCCTTAATGACTGCTTGAGCAGTGGAACCATAGTCGGGACTGTTTGCCTCTGACATCTTAAGAGCAGTCTTGTGATTTAAGCCACTGCCAGTCCATTTTGGGGGCTCAAAAATTTTCACTCATTCAAAATTCTACCCAGGTGTAACCATTATCCCTCAGAACCTCACCACCACCACTACCTCGTTAGTACAAATTTGGTCACCAACAATTGCTGCCTACCTCATCCTACTGCTTCTCATTTCCCATGGATAAATGCTAGGTGACCCTTTAAAATATGCCAAACATTTCACTTCTCTGCTGACAAGTTTCCAATGGCTTCTACCTCTTACTGAGAGCAAGCTGAAGTGCTTAGAAAGGTCAACAGTTCCCACAAGATGTAAGTTTCCTGCCATCTATTCCTCACCAGTCACACTGGCCTTTTTTTTTTTTTTCTGTAGAACTGGGGTGTAGGCCACAGGTATAGGGGAGGTGAATAAGAGGATTCACCAGACACAAAGTGGGAAGAAGAACAAGTCGACACTGAAATATGCTGCTAAGGGGAGCAGCAGGCAAGAGAGGAGAGGTCTGTAGCACCATATATAGGTTAGTTCCCTGGCCAGGGTTCAAACCCAGACCATAGCAATGATAGCGTTGAGACTTAATACCTAGGGCACCAGGGAAGCCCGGACACACTGGCTTTCTTGCTGCTCCTTAACTATGACAGACACATCCTGTCACAGGGTTCTTGCTCTCATTCTTCCCTTTGCTCAGAATGCTCTTCCCAAGGCCACATGCAGCTACTCCTAGCTTGTTCCTACTTTATTCATAAAACCAAGGTTGTATTATTCTCAGACTCTAAACAAAAACAAAAGGGGAAACTTATCTAACTTGTTCTTCTTTGAGGTTGTGTTCACAGATACAGCAAAAACTTAAAACTTTTACATACAAATGACACAACCTTGTCTGAACCCACTGTTAGTCAAAGTTAAGGGACCCACCAACACAGAGCTGGAGGAAGGGTGTGGTTGGGGCTTGGGGTAGAATTTGGTTGGGGGTGGGGAGTGAAACACAGAAGGTTCAGTTATTAAAAGAAATTCTCTCCTTATATAAAGTAATTTGTAACTAGCTAATATACTTCAGTTTGGTTTTTGCTCTTAGCCCACCTGTTAGCTGAAATTTAATACCTCGATATCAACCCCATCCCCAATAAATTTACATAAACCCACTCCATTTCCTAAATGCTGACAGAAATTTGAGTCTGGCTCCTGACTCCTTGCCAGTGAACTTGCAACAAACTTTCTTTACTCAAAACCTGGTGCTAGGCCTCCCTGATGGTACAAAGGGTTGAGTCTCAGTGCTATCAAGCTATCACTAGCCACTGCGGCATTAGTTTGATCTCTGGCCTGGGAGGTGACCTACATGGTGCAGTAGGCCTCTCCTGTCTTGCCCACTGCTCCCCTCAGCAGAGTTTTTTGGTGGATCCCCACTCTTTCTGGTGACTCCTCTTGCCCCCTGCACTTCTGGCTTGTACCCTAGTTCTTGTATGCATAAACAAATAAGAATAAATTCTTAAAAAACAAAAACAAAAAACTGGTGCCACAGCAATTGGCTTCTATGTGCATAGCAAAGCAAGCCCATTGCTTGGTAACATTCAGACTTTGTATAAGGGTTGTTTTAACAAATGAATGGACTGCCCCATATCAGGGGGTGCTTCTATTCCCACCCTCTTACCTAGATTTAATGTCCTTCAAAGCAGTCGCCACTACTGATTTACTAAACATTCATTTATCTATCCTATTGTAATATAAGACTTACTTTTAAAAATTTATGAGGACAATTAGGAACATACATAAAAACAGGGTAGTATAATGAACATGCACAGACTCATCATCCAATTGCAATGACAATTTAATCAAGGCCAAACAAAAACAGGGATTTTTGACTGTTTTCTTCACTGCTGAATGCTGAGCAGTTAGAATCACACCTAGCAGATGGCAGGCCTCATTAAATACAGGATAAATGAATGAGTAAATAAGCTCACTGCTTAAGAGGGATAGTTGTTGACCTCTTTTATTACCTCTCTGGGGCAGGAATTGCTAGGTCACATAATTCTTGAACTAGTTTCCGGCTGCTTAGGCTAATGGCTCTTTCTCTGACCAACACAGCTCCAGCCCTATTAGGAATGCATGCTACATTTCTACTAGTTGCAGTGGTGGGATCTGTCCTTCTGGGAAAGGCTACACATAGATCTTAGTGTGATTTGCTTAGAGATAATAGATGTAAATCAGTCTGTCCATTTAATTTGCTTCCTCTAACAAAGGAGAAAAAAATTGTGTGGTTATTATTAGGAGGTATTTTTAGACCGTCAAGGGGTATATGACCAAACATACCTGTTTTTCTTCATAATATGCTCAAAGGGCCTCAGAAAATCTTTCTGGAAGCGGAAGTTGGCTAATTCTCCTTTCTCAAGAAACTTCATGGAGAGCTGCCTTAGTGAGTCAACAGCAAAGATAGCCACATCTTCATTGGGATTACAACCAACCTAAACAGAAAAAGGAAGTCAGGTGAAACAAGCACAGTGCAACAATTGTGGGTGTGGGTTCCAAACATTAAAAAAGGACAAATGTTCTTGGAAAGGCATACACCAAAATGATAAGAATAATTACCTTTGGGGAGGGTCAGGGTGGTGGTGGTGATGGTTAAAGTTGTGCTTATGTAATTAGAAACTAGTAAGAATATCCTCCTAAAAATCCAGAGGATTCAGGAATACACACCATGTTCCCTGTGCTGCTCTGTATCCCCAGGATCACATGCCCTAATAGAGAACATGAGGTGACTGTTCCAATCACCCTGCTAGAACCCTGAGGGCTAAGTTATTAAAGCTGAACCCAGCCATCCATTTCCTTCAAAGTGGGGGGTTCTCACGTGCTCCCATTCTCCAGGGGAAGCAGAACATTTTTCTGAGGTGGTAGAAAGAATGAAGAGACCCAGAGTGAGCAACTGAACTTTCCACAACATTATGCTTAGCAGCACTGATTAGATGGAATGGACGTTAGTAATAAAGTTGATAACCAGGAAATGTCTAATTACTATCTGTCAGTCTACGTCCTAAGCTTGCCCATAAGCAGTCTCTAGATAACTGAGAATGCGAACTCAACAACAGAATTGCAGGTAAGAAAAGTAACTTCCATGAGCTAATGTTCCCTCACAAAAAAGTTCCACTAAACATGGAAGTTCAGGTTCTTCCATGGGAAGAGTTGTAAAAGCACTTTTGAATTAACATTTCCAAGAAAACAAAAGATTCCATAGAAGTTAGCAAAAATATCTTGTAGAATTGCAGCTCTCCTGCCCACTTGTGATTGTGCAGATGTTTCTTTCTCCCTTTTAGGGGCAGCTCTTTTAGCCTACTTGTGTTTGTCCAAGCATCTTTTTCTTTCCTTTTTTATAACAAGCCTGTCCTTTTGGACACAAACACACACACACACACACAATTTATATATATGTAAAAGATGTTGTAGAATAAATTTGATATAGCTTAGCTGTCACAGGTTTGGACAAGAATGCAAGGTACAGTAAAGTTATTCACATTTTCTTTCTCATCAATTATGTCAAGTGGTCCACTAAAAATTTATTTACCCAGATAGTGAGAAAGATGGCTGCCAAATCAGTTGATTACTTTTTTTTTTTTAAAGATTTATTTATTTATGCATACAAGCACTGGGGTACAGGCCAGAGGTGTGGGGGGTGAGAGGATTTACCACAGAAAGCGGGGAGCAGAACAGGTAGATCAACGGAAGTACACTGCTGAGGGGAGCAGCGGGCACAGCAGGAGAGGTCTGCTGCGCCATGTGGGTCCCCTCCCTGGCCGGCAGCAGGGATCGAACTCGTGCTGCAGTGGCTGCTGTTTGCTTCATAGTGCGTTGCTTAACCCACTGCGCCACCAGGGAGGCCCTCAGTTGATTACTTTATACCAGACTGTTATTCACTAGCTATTATCCTGGGTCATCTGTAGGCTCTGTGGTTGTTACCTCATTGAGGGTTTAGACTCCAAAGAGGCCTTCCCTGAGCACCCATCACAAGAACCCTGATACACTGCACTGACTGATCCTTTATCCTCATCTGTCTTATCATAAAATGTGGGTGAGCTCCCCATAGTCCAGGACCTCATCTGTCTATTTCCTGGCACAAGGCAGTCCAGTAGTTTGTCAACCAGATGGTGTGCTGTTAGTTACCTTTGAGTCATAGGAAATAAAAGAAACAAGACCTTGATTAGCTGATGTGCCAAGTTAGAAGCAAGACTGCATCTGACAATGCCTCCTTTCAGTGGGGAGCTAGAGCTGGCTAGCAGCTGTCTGTGAGAGTCAATACTGCCTACGTCTTCCCCACTCCGCGCTAGCGACATCACATTGCTAGCTCTAAACAGAAATATGGAGATGCTACAAATTCTTTACCAGCACTCTACTGTCTGTTCTACATCCCAATGGCAAACTAATTTTTATGGTTTTTCTTCTCTTCAATGCAGAGAGGACAATACTCTTTTGGAGAAACTGGTTTTTAATAACACTACCTAGAAGTATCTGTTCTACAACCATCTCCATGCCTGCAGAAATGTTTTTGAAATCATGAAATCATTTTGATGGAAAATAGTGTTATTAAGCGCTTATATTTCCCTGAAGAAACAAATGATACCAGATACACATACAATCCACATTCTTCTTCTGATTTCCCTGTTCAATGTGTGTATGTATGTGCCAGTAAGTACATAAAACCTGTAGTGGAAAGAAAGAAGTTCAGTCTGGCTTTCTCCCAGCAGCTGTCACTTTTAGTTTCAGTTGTCTCTGGTTTGTTTCTGGTTTAAAAACAAATGTTAACTTCCGTGACAAAGGTTACAGGAAAGTGGTGGCAATGGAAGTCAGAATACAAGCAGTAATAAGAGTGAAATTATACAGACTATAACTTGATCTCTGGTCGTTAGAAGGTGCTCCAGGATCTGGCAATGCTTTAAAGCACCAGTGTTTGTCCAATGACTTAACAACAACCTTTGTAGTATTAGCTTACCTTGCAGATAAGGGATATTTTCAGTATCACTGGATTTTTAATTCATTCTCCAAGGTTTATCAGCTCTTACTTGATCCCACAGGAAAATGAATTATAGGAACCCAGAAAATATGGCCAGTTCTCTATCACTTCAATTATTTTTTCCCCCAGTACCTGCCTTTTTCTTTTTTTTCTTTTTTTTTGAGGAGAGCACTAATGAGTGCACCCATATGGTTTCTGAATTTGAAGCATTACCTTATTGAAGTGATCACCAATCACATGCCATATTCGGGACCACTGCAGCCGGATCCGATTCATGTTGTAGTATGATATCTCCACGATCTTCTGCAAGCTGAACATTCGGGGATGGTGGGGAGAAGCCAGCTCATCCATGGACACAGCACACAGCCAACGGACAAAGTCAACTACAGGTCAGACCCAACAACATAGGAGGCCTTGTTAGTATTAGTCAGATAGTCACAATGTGAGGTTTCTGGAGTTGTTGTGAGTCAAATACATACCTATTGCATTTCCATCCAGCCTGGTGGATCCAGTAAAAATTCTAGGGAGATAAATACAGATATAATAAAATAAAAATTACATTTGGAAGCTTAAATTCAATTTCGAGCACTTAGAAAAGGCAGAAAGGAAACATTTTAGGTTTGGTACCTCTGTTAAAATAAATAATGAGGAATCAAAAGTGTAGAACTGAGCTGAGAGCAGAATACTGGTAAAGAGAATGTAACACAGGAGAAGGGAAGGGAGGTAGACTCAAACTCTAACAGCATGTCATATAGTGGGAGTGGTAAAGTAAGGATCCCAAGAAGCTGCTTGCTTCTCCATAAGAGCAATAAAAAAAAAAAAAAAATTACTGGCATAAAATGACCAAAGTCAACTTTTTCAGAACTGAACTCTGGAAATTAACCAAAAACTTGTAAAAATGTATGTTTATTCAAGGAAAATGGGTGAATCTTGATTTGAATAGTGAACACTATGACATTTTTGACTAGGCCTATTTTCATCACCCTTTCCCCAGCTCTGTAGGAGCCTTGAAAACTAACAGCTTTGAAATACCACTATCTGAGCCTGATGACCACTGGAGAGGGAACCGTCTTGGGAGTTCCCCCAAAACACTATTTTCAGGTTGGCATTAATTGACCCGCCTGGCAGTACCCTGAAAAGCCCCATTTGCCAGTCTTGTCTTTATTTGGCCTGACTGAATGCCAGGTGAAAACAAAACACACAAAGAAAAAAGAATAAAACACTAAGAGAATTGTCCTGACAACAATACAAATTATGTAAAAAAAAAAAAAAATCCTACTCTTTCAAAATTTCAAAAATCCTACCCTTGCAAAATTGTCTGTATTAAATGTACTGGGATAGGTATTTAAACAAGTGAACAGTAGTTCACATGATTATTCGATGGTAATTCTCACGCGTTTAGTGTTTTTAAAAAAATATGTATTTTAAGCACTGGTACCTAATGAATGTTTTAAAATAATACCTAGATTTCTCCTGGATAGTTCAGTCCAGTTTGAAGCAAGCAGGAAGGTTTGAGTAAATAATGGAAAAGTTTTGAGTAAAAAAGAAATAGAATCTGTCAACTCAGCCGGTTGTCATTCATGGGTAGTTTTAAAATCTAAACCATTCTTGAGAGTTTTTAAAAAGTAATTTCTACTCAAGAAATAAGAATTCAAAGCATCAGCATGGGCAAAGACTGCTGTTTCCAACAAAGTCTGTCATAGTGTCAGTTGTGAATTTTAAAGGCCGCGATGCAACGCAAGGTCCAGTTCAAATGAATGTGAAGGCCATTTCTTGTGCGTCATACTTGCCACTTTTGCCTTCTTAGACGACAACACTTTACAATAGTCAAACACCTAAAGAGTCACACCTGGTAACTACATTGAGGATGCCCGGCCACTGGCTAGGCTAGCTTCACCGGGGAACAGAACTGTTACCTGTCCACAGCTACAACCACACTCTGAGAGCTGGTCTCACCCACTGACTCCTGGAAGCTGGCCATCTGCCTTTTATCCACTCCACCGCTCACCAAATTACCTGAAACACAATGTGAGAAATCAGTGATACGTCCAAAACAGTCAAGTATCCTCAACAAAGTACCCTGTGCCAACAATAGGCAAAGGCGAGACATAAATGAGAATGGTTCACAGGCAAAGAGCCCCTCAAGCGATGACAAATGATGATGGGCATTTAAAATACATCCTTATCCCAACCTCCCTTGCTTGTACCACACAACTCACTAAGTCTTTTACATGTTTATAGTATTAAATACCTACATTTAGGAAATGAAAGCTCCTAGGATGTGTTACAGCTTGAACCTGCTGAATGTTTGGGTGCTTCCTGGGATTTAACTCCAGTCATCCTCACTGGATCCCTGCCACAATCCCTCATTCTCAGAGTCCACACTTACAACCACTGTACTCTCCCGCTACGACCATTCTATATGGCACCTGGGAGTCTGCTCTCTGCAATCAAGAGGCCTGGATTTGAAACTCATCTCTGCCATTTCCCTGTAGCGTGATTCTTCTCATGTTACTTCACCCCTGGTGCATCAGTTTCCTCATTTACAAAATGGGATTATAGTACCTACCTCACTGAGTTCTTTAAGCAAATTAAAATTTATATAAATATATAAACTAAGTGCTTGGAATGTGGTCTGGCACCTTCATTTGTCCTCTTTAGTACTATCATTATGTTACACCATTAATAAGAGACTCTCAAGCCAATGTACAGTGAGAAAGAAATCCAACATTCATAAGGATACCATTTAAGAAAAGCACCTCCCAAATAAAGAGACGCTGAATCTTCCTTTTAAAACCTAGAGACACACGTACCCACTCCTCTAATACCAGGCACTAAAGTTGTAGCCCCCTAAAGCAAATGGCTTCTACCCGTCCCCCTCCCTCCCAACAATGTAGTTACATGTATAGAATACACCCTGCCAGTTTTGGCAAATAGGCATTTTACTTGACAGTTGAATCACAATTAAGAGAGCTGAAGCAACACTTCCATATTCATTCAGAAACACGCTGCCAGCTGGCACATAGGAATTGACAGTGCGTGACAGTCCTGATGAGACAAGAAGTGTGTCATTCTGGTTAACTTGCAAACCCGTGATGGCCAGCTGTGGGGCCTGGTGACTTACTGAGGCCAAGGCCCATGAACTCATCTCCCGCCAATGCGTGGCTCTTCAGACTCCCTTCTCTTTCACGCCCAGACCCGGACAAGTAGCGGGTCTTCACCCCGGTTCCTATCAGCTGAGCGAGCTCTAGCTGGCTGATGCATTTCAAGATCTAATGAAAAGAAAAAGTGAAGAAATGAGCTCTCACTTTACAGCCTGAAAAAGACACTATAATCTTAGTCATTAAGGTGTTCTTTGAAACAGCTTTTCTCCTTAGGATGGTTTCCCTAGCCTTAGCTAGGTAATCCATGGAGTATGGGTCTTGAAGACTGACTTTTTAAAAACATTACTAAAAAGGGAAAAAGAAAATGAGCAAAAGAAAAGCTATCACAATGGAGGAATGCCTCTGTATGTTTAATTATACAAATAAATGCTCAATAAAGAGAGAACGAGCACTTGATTGGAGGAGGGGATCCCACCCACCATGCCACTACGTGAGCACACCCTCTAGTTTGGTCCAGCCAACCCCATTGCCTTCCTGTTCTCCCTCTCAACATACTAGCTTCACTGCTGTTCCTTTAACTTCACAGGTCTGCTCCTACCTCTGGGCCTGGCTCTCCTTTACTCTTTCTTATGCCAAGGCTCACTCCTATGATTCCCACCTCAGACATGTCCCTCAGAGAGACTCCTTGACCACACTGAGATCACACCCCCACCACCCTCACCATCCCCAGGTTACATTTCTTTCGTAGCTTTCACCACTTTTTGGCATTGCACCAAACATTTCTTTGTTCTCTGCCTCAAGCGCCAACAGAGTATTAACTGTGTCTTGTTCACTGCTGAATCTCAAGCACTTAAAATAGTTGGCAATCATTATTTGCTTAAGTCAATCAATGTGAATATGCCCCAGGATGGGCGTGCTGTGGGGGAAGGCTAGTTCCCAGGCCTGATGGGTAGCTCTAGTACTTAGGGACACTTATTTCACACAAACCTCGCTTGAACTCGCCTGAAGAAAAATAAATCAGTCTCAACGTCTACTGGCTGAAGACTGGCTGATGAGACTCACTGAGGAACAATAGGGAGATTTCCAGACAAACCATTCCTAAGGAATTTTCAAGGGAACTTCTGACTGAAGTTGAGTTTTCTTTCACGCTAACCTTGTAACTCAGTTCCAGAGTACAGAACTCTGAGCTGAGTATTTTTACTTGTAAATTGTCTTGACTTCAAGAAAAATGGAGCTGACCAAAGAATGACAGTCAGTAAAAGAGAGGTCTGCAGTCACCCTAGCAAAGAAGAGGTAACTGCCAGGCTTTCAAAGGAACACACATACCTCATGCCAGGAATTCCCAAGGTAGTTGCCATCTGTGTGAGCCACGGTAATAAGTGTTTTTATGGTGTCAATGTTTTTCTGCTTCATTTCTGTGATGCTGGAGCTGGCTGTCAACAGGGAGAAGCGAGCAAGAGCCTGAACATAGGCATCTCGTTCCAGCTGTAATGGAGAGTGCATGGAGATTCCACCCTTAGTGTGACTGTTTTCATATCTGCGGTACTATGTGCTGGGTTGACTGAGCCCTTCTGCATACACTTCAACAAGCTTTATGCACAAGGTCAGCTATCCCATATGGTATCCTGCTAGTAAATATCCCCTAAAACTCCTTACATCACATGTTGAGAACTAGCTCTCTCCTTTCCAACTGACCTCAAACTTATGCTCTGCATTCCACTTCCTGTGGCGGGAGTAGGGAAGGAATCTGTTGAACGCTTCGCCTAGTGAATTCCAGTATCTGCAATAATCCTGCAAAGCAGGCCTACTTTGTTGAATGAAAAAAATGAGGAAATAAATGGCGTCTTAAAAAGAAGTGAGCTGGGTCAATGTTATGTGGCTACAGAAGATACAGAGCTGGATTTTAAAAGCCAGATTTTATGATGTCAAAGTCTATGGTCCATGGTGCAAAAGAAAACAACTACCTGTAAAGTAAATGAGACTAGCAGACTGAGGTTTTAAAAATAAATGGGTGCAAATTCTTACTGACTTAGAAAGTAATGGCATAAGACCAACAACCTCCTGATTTTGTTAACAGGGAATGTATTTTGTTTATTTGCCTGACTTTTTCAAGAGTCAAAAGATTTGCAAACATTCATTTTGTAGTGAACTATTTTGTTCTCCAGAGAGGAAATGGAAATAAGGGAAATTATAATAAAAACTACTCATAAAAAGAAAAAATAGTATCTTAATCTTAAGCACTGGGCGGGTAAATGAGGCAGAGAGACAGGAAGGCTGTTTTGTCAAATCTGATCAGTTAGCTTGGACGTCACCTACCCTAGAAGAATGATCTAGCCAAATCTCTGTCTCCCCTAACAAGGCTACTGCCAGCACAAATCTATGAGTTTTTTCTTAGCAGGCATATGTAAACAGTTTGTTGAGACATTTCTGGCTAATTAGAAATTTCTGATAATTTCTGTTTTGCTAAGTCTAAAAGAACATAGTCCACTGGCAACTCTGGGGCTTTGCTAACTTACACCCACCTGCATTCCAAAGATGCAGGCAATCCGGATCGCACAGCGGATGCCTTCCAGACACAGGGAGGCCACTTCAGTGTCATCACAGTTCTGCAGTCCAATGCTGTAGGCAGCCAACAGTGGTGTCCACACCAGCTGCCAGGGAAGGAAGGTTTCCATCATGTCAATTTCCAACGAAGTTTATTGAAAGGTTCCTTATTATTATTTTGAGTTGAGGTGACATTAGTTTACAATGATTCACAGGTTTTAGGCATACAGTTTCTTACTTCAGCACCTAATTCAAATTATTTAGACTTTACTTTTTCATCAATTTTCTAGCGAATCAGTTGGAAATAAAAACTAACAAAAATCTAGAACTGTGGCACAGGGGTTAAGTCACAGTACTATGAAGCTATGTGTAGCCACTGAAGCATGAGTTTGATCCCTGGCCAGGGAGCTAACCCACATGGCATAGCAGACCTCTCCTGTCTTGCCTGCTGCTCCCCTCAGCAGTGTATTTCAGTCAATCTACATGGTCTCCACTGTCTCTCGTGAATCCTCTCACCAGCCCCTTCCCCATACCTCTGGCCTGTATCCTAGTGCTTGTATGCATAAATAAACACATCTTTAAAAGAAAAAAAGTAATGCTATGTAAATACAGTGTTTCTTTTCTACACATTTAAAATGCATAGACTTCACCTAATCTCACCTAATAAACTAGCCCTGAGGCTACTCAGTTACAGGCTGCAATAAAATGGTCTCTTTGGTCAGAGTAACTTAATTCATTCAATCAATCCCCAGCAGCCCTGACAACAATCTTGTTTCTGTTCCCACTGTACAGATGATGAAGAGAGAGAGGCTGAGTGCTCTGAGCAAGGTCACTACAAAGTGGCAAAGGCAGGCACTTCCCCAGCATTATCAAAGGGCTTCCAGGAAGGCCCTGCTTCAGTCATTCGCTCAGAGAAAAGCACATTTGCTCTCTTGGCATTTGCTCTCTTCGATCTCTTCACCATTATAACTCTCTGGTTAGCTTCCAACTGGGCAGAGTCAGGCCTAGCCACGTCCTTTCTCACCTTGAACATTGGCCGGACATGGTCCAAGTGAGTGGCGCTGGTAAATGGGGCTTTGGCGTGGCTCACAGCCTCCATTAGAGCTTTGGCTGTTTTAGCCATTTGTTCCATCTCCAAATTGTATAGTAGCCGTCGCTGTTTTTCACTAGCTACATCTACAAATAAATAAGAGCACGACAATAGCAGCTTATACACACTGAATACTTGCTATGTGCCCAGCACTATTTGATGATTTCAGTCACGAATATTACCATTTTACTGAGAGAAACAATGAGGCTCAGAGAGATTAAGTACTTGTCTAAGGTCTGCAGTGAGTAGGTAGCAGAGTGGAGACTGGAAGCCAGGCAATGTGGTACTAAAGCATGCTCTGAACCCCTCTACTCTGCTGCCTCTCGAACCAAAGAGTGAACTTTCACAGGGGCCTTAACTAACAGAACCCTCATAGAGGCCGGCACAATCACTACAGGCAAAGATTTAAGGAACATTTCTGGGGAGTAACTGAGCTCTCAAATTACCTATTTTATATTCCCTCTTGTAACTAATCACAAATCTAGCAAGAAGATGGTGATATTATGAGGAAACCAACAGAATCACAATCATTAATTTAATTACATTTCTTATTCAGACACATGCAAATCAAATTTATCATCAGGTAACTTAATCATGCATTCTGATACACTCAAAGATTGAAATCAATAGAAATAATTTGCCATTAGACCTTACTCTGCTTAGTAGATTTGGTTGCAATTGTATGCTCTTTTGTTTCTTTCATTGCAATTTTCTTGCCTTCTATCTCTTCATAGATGCTGGAGAGATATTCTTCTGGTAGGTCTTTACTATCATTGATACCCCGATTCATTTTAATATACTGTTCTTTTGTCATTTTATTTTTTACCTAAAATTAAAAAGTATTAAAAACCACTTAGAAAATGGCCAATGGTGCAAGGCCATTTATTTAGCTGCAGTATAGGTCACTGAAATCCTTTACCTGAGGGCTGTGCAAATCTGTTGTCAGCATGATAATTGAATATGCGAGGACATACGCAGTGTCAGCACTAGCAAACAGAGTTTGCCTGGAAGAAAAGAGTGCAATGTGAGAACACGGCTGGACATGCGGGTGGAGGTGCTCTGCTAATGGGGAGGCACTTCACTGAAAGCAGCCAGGTGTACCATGTGATGTCAGAGCCTGCATCATCATAGAACAATGACCAATGACCCTGAATGTAAAAGCTAACTGAGAATGTGTCAGAGTACTAGACTTCTTTCAACAAAGCAGTTCCCAAAATTTTAAAGAAGATCCTTGAAAAACAACCAGGGACAGGGGTGAGGGTGAAGTGAGTGAGGCACCCAGAACACAAGATGCTAGAAGACCCTCACTCCCAGGTGCTAACCCTGCAGTGCCTGAGGCCTCCTAAACTTGTACCCTGCGTGCCTCCCTCCATTCCCCTTGCATCCTGTTCCCAGGAGCACCTACTTTGTGGTAGGCACTGGCTAGAAAAAGGGTTAAAACTGCTTTTTAGTTATTAGTTATCTGCAGTTTATAATACCATTTATATCTGATAGCAGAAATAGAAAAGAACATATACTGTTTGAAGTAACATGCTGGTGAAGTCTGACTTTCTTTACTATCAATGAGAAAACAGGAAAACCTGTGGACACAGACTCTTAACATGGAAGGCTGAATCTAGACTGACCTGCCCAAATCATTCCTAGTATTAAAAGAAGAGATTGTGAATAACACAACAAAAGCTTTGCATTCTGATCTGAAATTTAACCAGGTCCCCCATATACTGGTTAAGGGAAACAGACCAAGTTGGGGTCTACACAGTAGATACATCTGAAGGAAATCACAGGTAATTATGTCTTTTCAGTAAATTCCAATCTCCACTTGGTTAAAATGAGCAGATTCTGCCTTCAACCATGCCATCTCATGGGAACTAATTAATATGAAAACTGTGTTGTTTTGAGAAGCAGAATTGTTACCCAAATGTTTCTATTCAACAGTTTCCAGGTCAACTTCCAGTATATTCAGACATTCTCAACTTGGTGTACAATGGAAAGAGCATGAGCTTCTGAAACAATTTATATTCAATTCTGGCTCTCCTGATTACTAGTTAATTTATTACTGGATTAATTAAATGAAATGCATGTAAAGCCCAGGGAGCGGCTGAATCACAGGAGTATGCGTTCTGTTCAATTTCTACTTCCTACAAAACAAGGACTACTTATCGCAAAAGGCCCCAAGATGAAATCCTACACTCATGCAGGTTTTATTAGTTACATGGTCATTTTCGTAACCTGCTCATCAATTTACAACCAGATGACCCAAGAGTCTTCCACATCTACCCACTACATTAAATCATGGGTCCGTTCTTGATCAGGGAAGTGCCTCCTTAACTCATAAAACCACTCTTTGATTGTAACTCATGGTGTGGGCTCTAGCCTCCTGGTCCTCAATATCCTTGTTTGCAGAAAGGGTACACAAACAGTTGCTGCGAGGTCTCATATGGAATCATCCCTGAGAGCACAGCAGGCACATGACCTTCAGTTACCTGGCACAGATTATAAGATTAGACTCAACCTCCAACCAAATCACAATTAGTGTCTGAGGTAGGCTACAGGTAATATGGAAGGGGTGTAAACACGACACGCACCCCTGGTTGCACTCTATGTATCTTGCAGCAAACTTCTCCATTAACCGATCAATCTTCTGGGCTTCCCCAGGTAGGCGGAAACCTTCTAGAAACGTCCGCAATGCTGAGACAAACTCCTTTTCACAGAAGTCAAGTTGGTCCACGTAGGCATACATCACCTCCTTGTTGAATCGTGTGCTGTCTCCCAGAAAATCACCTACTTGGGTCTGAAACATACACACTCACAGATAGAAGTTGTAAAATATGAACCTACAATAAAAGACACTTAAGTGTTGGGGAGGGAGGTGTATAGTGGTGAGAGGGAGAGGAGACTGCCCCCGCACTAATAAGCATCCAGAACAGGCTAGAATGCTAGAAAACTAGGTGACTCCTCCAGCCTGCCCACCCACTCATTCTAAGTTCAGTCTGTTCTGCTACAGATGAAGGAAGAGGAGGAGACACAGGAGACATTCCTCCATGTAACAATGGAGGAATGATGGGACACATTCAGGAAGGTTAACTGCAGACAGGGAGCCAAAAGAACAATTTCTAGCAGTTAAGGTATACTAGCTCTGATGCCATTTTACCAAATACACAACTGCCTGCTGGGAGGTTAGTTTATTCCCTTCAAAGAACTTATTCCAATACTAGTGAAAGGGATAAACAGGACCATGGTAAGCACTGGTGTGGACAATAGCCAATGGACCAAGGACAGCCAACCTCTAGGTCAAAGCTATAAAGGTTTTTGGAAGGAACCCACATTCAAGAGCCCAATTCCCAGACTTACAGAATCAAGGCGCTCCTCCTGGTGCAGGAATTGGGCAATGTCTTCAACTGACGTTCCCAGCATGCCCTGCTCCTGGAGAAATTGGATCCCTCTCTTGGGTTTCTTGTTGAATCTGTTTTAAGAAGAGAGGGGACAAGGGTTGCTTATTTCAAAATCTGGAGCACAGAAAAGTCTGGCTGGAATTTGAGGCAGATTATAGTACCAGTATGAATGGCTAATCATTGCAACACACAATCACATCTTTATGTATCAGTTTTGAAGGGCTGTTGTGTCTGGCAAGTTTTCTAAATTCCACCTTTAATTTCTGACCTAGCTATAGCATCATCTGCTGGTTGTCACCCAATATCCATTCCCTCTTTCTCCAACACCAATAAAACTCTAGATATTTAGATAGGTACATAAATATCTGAATCAAAACTACATTAGCTCGCCTTCTTCAAACAAAGTATGGTGATAAAATTCTGGCCAGCGGGTCATGAGCAGAATTGGTGAGGGGATTTCTAGGAAGAGCCCTTAAACAAAGCTGACTTAGCTGGAAAGAATATTCTTTTTGCACTTTCCCACTCTTTTCCCAGAATATATGTATGATGACTGGTGCTCCAGCAGTCATCTTAAACCTTGAGGCAACACTGAAATTGGAAATGCAGAAGATATGGTGATGAAGCAGAGATCAAAGGAGCCTGGAATATCTGATGTCCACAAGAGTCACCATAATAGCCCTAGACTGACCACTCTGGGATTTCCTTTAAGAGTGCTGAAGCACTGTTATTTTGTAGTGCCTTTGAAAGGCAGGCAAACTTAACTAATGTTTAGATTCAATTTAACAGGCCCTGCTTTGACATTCATAAGCAAGCACAACTTGTGGCAGAACTGTTAAGGATGGACATGAATAGGGTAAAAAGAGAGTAACTCTGAACTGTTTGTATAGTATAGTTACAGAGGCCTCTTTGAGGAAGAGATGTTTTGACAAATCTCAAAGATGAAAAAGGCCCGAGAGTGCGCAAAGCAGGAGGGCAATGGTGAAGAGTG
Source organism: Galemys pyrenaicus (assembly GCA_019455555.1). Taxonomy (NCBI): domain Eukaryota; kingdom Metazoa; phylum Chordata; class Mammalia; order Eulipotyphla; family Talpidae; genus Galemys; species Galemys pyrenaicus. The sequence continues at coordinate 3,064,589 of JAGFMF010011603.1, forward strand.
TGAGGTGTTCAAAGAGCTGAAATGCATTCTGTGAGTGAGGGATATTGGCAGGAAATGAAGTTAGTGAGGCTGGATCAGGCTGTGATGAGGAAATGGGAAACATGGAGAGATGATAGGCAGTGGAGTGATAAGACCTGAATCACACTTTTAAGAGGGCGTTAACTGCTATGGGAGAACAGACTGGGGATGAGCAGGGATAGTGAGAGTGGGAATGAGATTAATAGTTCAATTAATAAATGAGCATTATAACTTCAACTTTTGAAATAAACCAAATTTACTGAGTTAACTAATCATTCGAAAGTTGGACAGAATATGAGACTGTGTATGTCTGTGTTTGTGTATGTGAAAGACTGGAAGGAAATATGTTAAGATTTAACAAGGCAGTAACAATAAAGATGTAGGGCTATATGGGAGTATTTCCTTAATTTTCAAATATGTAAGGCGGAAGTATCACCATAGTGGCAAATTATTTTTAAATGGTTCAGAAAAACAATAAAAATAGCTAACAAAAATAAAAAAATATATTAGGTTAAATATAGCAAATATTAACTTTTCTGTTTGTTGAGATTTCTCATAATACATAATAGGAAAACAAAAACATTACCACTGGTAGTTTCCTCTAGGAAATTTTTACATTCTTGCTTTGTACTTTTCTGTTCTCTAAATTGGTTTCATTTTTTTCCATTGTGCAAAAAAAAAAAAAAAAACCCAGTCATCAATCACATGGGGGTATTAAATCTCCACCCCTAACACACTCTCCCTCTGTCTAGCTCAATCAGGCTCAGGTAAAAGTACCACTAATGGGCATTTCCTCCTGAGAGTTTGTCCAGGTTCCCAGAGAAGACTGGCTTTGTCAGAGGCCCGAGAGATCCAGCCGGAGTGGCAGCCATACTCACAGCTCAATACCATGTTCAATGATCTCCTTTTGTTGCTTGATGACTTCAAACTGCTCTGGATCATCCTGGACAGTTGTCTGGGTCCCTGAGGACATGGTAGACTCCAAGGAAGTCACGCTGCTCCGTCTCGCCATGTCAAGGCCTTTCCCATCCCCCATTTCCTGATCTGTGCACCTCTCCTGACCTACAAGGACATCAAGGCAAAGGAAACCAAATAAGCAAGTGGGACACAGACACAGCTGTGTGACTGCCTTTCTCAAACCTGTAATAATAAAGCTGGTACTATAAGATCAAATGCATGAAACTTGGTATCACTCAGATGCTGTAAAAGCTTTTTTTTTTTATTTGGTGGAACACAATAAGCTGACTCTAAAATTCACATGAAAGAATAAAAATGCAAAAATAGTCCAGACACTTGAAGAACAATGAACAGAAGAATGTGTGCAAACTACAGAACTCCAGTCATTTGAAAAGCATGGTTCAGTTGTGAGAACAGACAAGTCAGTAGAACAGAAGAGAAAATTCAGAGACAGACTAATACACACAGGGGACCTTGGTATGTCAAAAGGAGGTGCTTCAAAAGTGAGGGGCGAACTCCTAAAAAGAGGTTAAAAAAAAAAATCAACACTAGTTCTCCATTTGGAAAAATGAGGGAGGAGTACAATTCATACCATTTTCCAGAGGAGCTAAATCTTTAGAATATGACAGGTATTTAGCAACCTAAAGTGTTTTGCTAGTTCTGAGACAACTATACTGAGACAACTTTGCCACAGTCCTATGCAGCCTGTCAAGAACAGAGGGCGGTAGAAGCAACAACATCCCTCACCGAGGCTGGTCTGGTGGTTGGGATTCACATAAAGGTCTTTGCTCCATTCCACCATGCACTTGAGAATGGACACGAGGCACTCCAGGCCCTTCTTCCTAAGACTGAGCTCCTGAAGGACAGAAGTGACATGGCACAGAGACTTAGCAGATACATGAAGTGCAAAATAAATAATTACTGTTATTAAATATTTATTAATAAGTAAAATTTATGTATTTATTTATTTACACATACCAAGTGGGCATCTCAGATGTTCAGGGCTATTCAGTATAAAACCCAAGGAAAAGTTAACAGGTGGCACAAGTATTAAAAGGGCACACTGCAAAGAGCCCTGAACATCTCTAAAGGTGTTCGCTACAAACATCCTAGCAGCCAAACCCCAGGGTGGGCACTTTCCTAAAATCAACACCACTTGGATTTTTAAAGGAAAATATCATTCTTAGTTTGGGTAATTTTAAAAAACACTTAAAAAATTTTTTTCTAGTAACAGGTTGCTGTTAGTCATTGAATTTGAAAAAAGAGTAAAGAATATTATACAAGTGAGCAAATTTGGATCAGCCTTATCCTCAAATACTTGCAAACACATTCCATTTTAAGGCTAATGCTACAAGTAAATAAAAACACTGATTTTTTTTTAAACATAAAGCATTTTACATAAAAAATTGAATGAGTTTTAGAAGAAAATGATAATGCAAATAAATTTTTTTAAGATTTATATATTTATGCATACAAGAACTGGAATACAGGCCAGAGGTGCAGGGGCTTGAGAGGAGTCACCAGAGACAGAGTGGGGAGTAGAACAGGTGGATGTACTGAAATACACTGCCGAGGGGAGCAGCGGGCAAGACAGGACTGGTCTGCTGGGCCATGTGGGTTAGCTCCCTGGCTGGGGACTGAAATTGTGCTGCAGTGGCTGTGGATAGTCTCATAGTGCTGTGCCTTAGCCCCCTGTGGCATCAGGGAGGGCCTGCAATATTTTAGATACAAAACAGCATCTAAGGTGGGACAGACTTCTCTGTGAATCTAATAACTAAGGACCTTCTTCAGGAAAAATGCCCAGACACCAAAATTCTACCCATAATTCCAGGCAGCTCACAGACCTTCTGACTGTTCATTTAGGATCCTATCATTTATAGGTATCTTAATAATGAGACAGTCTACTAGTAAGAGGCAGTCTGATCCCGCATGGGAGACTGAGACCCTAATTCCATATCATCTTTGGAAAGATGACATGATCTTGCTGAGTCCAGTTTAACTGTCTCCTTTTAGAGATGACCCTGAAGGCTGTTAAAAGGGACAGCCTCCCACTCCCTCTTCTCCTCTACACCATGTCTTTGTTGTCCACTTCAAGTGCTGCGTCAGTGCAGTTGTGCACCAGCATATGTTTGTGTTTTGTGTTCACTGCTGTGAACAAAATGGCACTGAGGACAGTACCTGGACATGACAAATGTTTACTGAAATGAACGAACTTTCAATATAAACAAGTGTTCTCAGTATTTTTACCTGCAGAGGTGTCATTCCCAGCTCATGTCCACTTCTTCCCTGAGCAATTTTGGATAAATCATTTACAAGGCGCTCAAAAATGTTAGCAGCATTTAAATCACAGTCGTAGTTGACATAAATATCCACAACACACTGGGCATCTTGGAAAATAACACACACATATGAGAAATTCTGATGGAACACAAGTAGCAGCTATGTTTTCTTACTAAATGAGATTCTTTTGTCATACTCCCTCTCCAGAGAACTACTACTGATTCAGGTAAACAGGCCTCACTCGGAAAGTAGATGCTGGAGGTGATAGCAAGGTCTAGCTTTAGCACTCACTGAATCTCAGGCAGCTTGTTCCACCTCCCCAAGGCTCCTTTCCTCATCATAAAAAGGACAACAGTTGCCTGGTCCACCTCTAAAAGTTGTGTAACTGATGAAATTATATTTGATGAGAGACAAGTGGCCAATCAAGGGTCAGAGCACCAATCCCTTGGCCCTATGACCAACAAACGCACATAGCTTGTAGGAAGGGTGACCAGGTGTTCTGGTTTTTCAGGGCTTTTCAGGGGCTTTCCCAGGAGTAGGGGCTTTGCCAAGACTAGGACTTCCAGTGCTAAAACCAGAAAGTCCTAAGTAAACCAGACGGAGTCAGCCATCCTAAAGGAGAGGTAGGGTGGGATTAATCACTAGGTTAGAATATTTACCTTTAAGGTAATGACTTTCCAAACATGTCTGTCACTAAAACTCTAAAGAAGATCTTAATCTGGACTTTGGAAAATGAAGCATCGAATGTTTCTAGGCCAGTAAAATGGATGAACACCCTCAGGGTGAAAATACCTGCACAGATCCTTGTTAGAGTCTGAATAACCATCCACCTGTGCTCAAAAGAACTTGTTGATGTTTCTAAAATGTTCAGGAAAATCTCCTTGAAAAAGACCTAAATGACATAAAGACAAAGGAGAACACTGGTAAACAGGCAGTTTAAAGTAGGGTTAAAAACCCTGAAAGCTTTTAAAGTAGTGAAGTGGCCTGGACAGATGGAAAAGAACTGAGCACAAGTGCTGCTGTACAGCATGGGACCCCGGCCTCGGTGTGACAGCTCGGAGGTAGGGCTGTGGTTCCTGTTAGAGGAAGCAGTTGCCACAAACTGCCACATGGACAGCCAGGATAGGGGTTGTGATTTTTCAAGAGAAACCAGAAACTTGGATTTTCTGTAAAATCTGATTTCCCAATTTAGCAACTGATTTAAGACATTTTAAACAATTTACAGATTAATCAAACATACTTGTAGAGTTGAACACAGCAAAATAGATCATGTAATTTAGGCTTTTGTTTAAGATTTGGCATGTAAGATTTTGGGGCAGTAACTTTTTATGTTCTCTTCTCAATCAAAAGGTTCTTTGGGGGTGCCAATTATACTTGCTATAGTTCCTGGTGACTACATCAACAGCAGTGGACTCATCAGGTATACATGTCATCAAATTAAAAAATCAATTTGAACCATACCTCTATTTGCATTTTCAAGTGCATTTTAAAGTTTGAAAGAAGAGTAAGAAAAATGGCAAGCGAGAGTTCAAAAACATCAGGCACTGAAGAGACGCCATTTTTGGACAATGCCACGCAGAGATATTGCTTGATTGCATTGATGAACATCTCGTGAGTCCTGAAGACTGGGCCAGCATTCTGCAACACGGAGAGGAGCAGCTGCAGGGAGACCACTTTGGAGCGCAGCTCGTGGGATCTGGCAGCGCAAACAAAAAACGAAAGTGCTAAAGCATGCTTACAGAGACCTTGCTCTTCTACCAGTGAGCAGAATATGCTGAGAAGCCAATGAGTTAAGAAGTAGCAACAGAACCCAATGTCAACAGAATGAGTGCAGATGGAACAAAATGGGTTCATTCTTGGAACTAGTATGCCCTGTGAGAAAAGAGCTGCCAGCATCTTTTCTTTCTGGCCCTCTTCATCAGAAAGTGGAGAACGCAGCAGAAGCAAATTATCTGTCAAGCAGCTCTCTTCAGAGAGGCAGCTCTTCCGCTGATTCTGTAGCTGTGCTGACAAAACTGATTATTTTATATCATTCATGTGAGAACAAGACGTCTGCCCCCAGACAAGGGAGGTGGCATACTCTATCCATCCATCCTTATCCTCCCCAGCTCCCAGGTATGGTGAAAAATAGAATATCATGAACAATTTCCCTAATAGTTATCACATCCTCACTAGAAGACTTGAAGATTATCATTACCAATGGCTAACAAAGATAACAGTAGTGACTATAAAATTTTAAAGGGCAGTGCCCTGTGCTTGGGCATCATAGTTTCATGAATTAGTCAACTGCTCCTGTGAGGTGACTTTCCAAGGCCAATTTTTCATGTGGACTCTGGTAACTCCTATAGTCATGGAGCAGGTCAGAGGAGAGGAGCCAGGACTGAAGGCAGGCGGCTCTGGCTCCAAAGCTGCACTGGGACACATCACAGAACTGCCATCCTACAGGTAGTTCATTCACTACAAAGAAAAGTCTGACTTTTCTGGGTAGAATGTAGGGCTTAAATCTGTATCCACAAAGCAGAGGTTTCCAACCAGGGCAGGAACTGAGGTTGGTACATATCCTGCCCTGCTTACCCCCATCAAGTGATTAAATCCCTGAGTCAGTAACAAGGCACACATCAACATAGTGATTATCCTCAGCATATCAATCAAAGAAAGCAAAACTGAGCAAAATCTTGGCTGGAGGGAACATGGAAGTGATTCACTATGAAAAGACCAGCAGGGACCCTGTGACTCTGAAAGGCCATCCTGAGTAGCTTCCTGCACTTGCACCCACAAGACAACTGAGCACTGGGGATTCTTGGGGCCTCCCAAGATCCCCCTGGATCACTTGGATTAGAGACAGCTGAGAACATCTGTTTGCTCACTTTGGATCTGGGGGGCCATCCCCAAGGGGTTTCATGGACAGCTTGCAAAGGGAGCGAAACACGAGGAAGGCATCTTTCTGCAGAATGTGAGAGAACCTAGCGGCCACCTGGTGTCCTTGCGCGTCTGATTCCTAAGATTAGAAATAAAAAAAGAGAAAACCAAAGGGTCAGAAGAAAAGGATACTGCTTTTCAAAAATAAAAAAATGTAACTATCTCATGGAAAGTCCTATTTTTAAATTTATTCAACAGGGAAGTGAGGGATGTGGGGGAGGAGAAGACATGGCAAAATTGGAGTTAAAGGGGTATCATCACAGCAACTCTAGAACCTTGCTTCTCATCTTCCAAAAAATGGGTAAGGATGGTTGAAAATGATGAAGAAGAAATATTTTAAAAAACTAAAACAAACAGAAGTAATTATTTAGATCAGCTTCAATAAAAAGATATTTTGAAGAATACTACTGTAGGATAAATGGGGAAATACTATTGTAGGATAATGGGAAATTATAGATATTTTAGAATAAACTTCTTTAAAAATAAGTTACATTTAAAAAGTTTTAAAATAAATATTTGTAATATATGACAAGGATTAATGTCTCCACATATAAAAAGTTCTTATTATCTACTAAGGATATAGGGAAACCTTACTACCAAATGAAAAACAGGCAAAGAACAAGAATAAACAACTCACCAAGAAATGCAAATGATAGATATACCTAAATAACTTTACTAGTAATCATTAAGGCAGGATCTTCATCCCAACAGACCAGCAGAGAGCTACTGCCCAGTTTTAATGAGGGGATGGGAAAATGAACACTGAGTGTTTATAGGTGGGCAGAGGTTCAACTATTAGCTTCCCAGCAGGCTAATTTGATATAAAGGACAAAAAGCCTTCAAGCTCCAAACTCTTCCAGCAATACCACTTGTAGGAACTCATCTTCAAGGAAGCGTGAGAGATGTGCTCAAGATATATCTAGATAGAGTTTTTCCTTCAATAAAACAGAAATAACCTAGAAACCTAACAGGGAATTGGTTAAATACATTGTGGTGATCCATATGGTAGCATTTTTACATGGCCATTTAAAGAACTAGTTAGAGCTGTAAGTACTGATATAGAAAATGTTCATGGAATAGTTTTGAATGAATAAAGCAAGTTGCAATCTAGTGAATAAAACGTAGTCACTACTCTGGACTAAATTCATACCTGTCTAGATTTCTGCATGGAGTTACATAACCCCAAGGGAGCTGCAACAGACTGAAAGTTTGTGCCCCCTCCCCGCCTCCATTTCATATGTTGAAACCTAATCCCCAATGTCATGGTGTTTCAAGCTGGAGCCTTTGGGAGGTGACTAAGTCATGAGGTTGGCTCACTCATGAATGGGATTAGTGTTCTTGTGGCAGAGACCCCTAACCCTTCAGCCAAGTGAGGCCACAGCAACAAGATGCCATTTGTGAACTAAGAAGTAAGCTCTCATTAGACACTAAAAGTGCCAATGTCTTGATCTTGGAATACCCAGCCCCCAGAACTATAAATAACTTACACTGCTTATAAGTCAACCATCCGATTGCATTCTGTTGTAACAGACTGAGGAGCAAAAACTGGTTGTTGAGGGGAGAAACAAAAAAACCCACTTATTCTGCTAATGCATAAAGCACAAAGATATAGATAATACATAAACAGATACCCAATTTATCAATGACTTTAAAATTTCATGAAGGGAAGGGATGGTCATTAGGAAAAAGAAACAGCTAAGAGGTTCCTTGCGAAGAATGATAATGAAAAAAGTAGAGAAACACTCATGAAAAGTAGAGAGTGGCTTCAGGGTGATGTTAATGTCACATTACTTCCTGCTCTGAATGGTTATATATAGTGTTTTCAAGAGAACAATAAGGCTATTTAAAACATGTGGTGGAAGAATGTGCATAATATACATGAAACGTAAAAAGCAGGTTACGAAAGAGCATGTGTATTGTGTTGTTCTTCTTACGTGGAAAAGTGTATGAGGGGGACTAAAATCTAGAAGGATGAAATGTTAACAAAGGTTATCTTGGGGTTATGGATGACTTTTATTTCCTTCTCTACGTTTTCTTATTTTACTATAAAGGGTAGGAAACATACATTTTTAAAAGTCTGCATAAACAGAGCTTAGTAACAATGTCAGATAAGCAACGTTAGCATGCTCAAGAATGAAACCTAATACAAAGAATGCTAGGCCAGGACAGTGTGACTAATAACTAAGTCTGTTTTCACTACTTTTGATAGAGGTTTAATTCTGCATCATCTAAAAAAGTAAAAATGGAAATAAGTCAGCACAGGACCACCAACATACCAGATTATCTGCTGATGACAAGGACTGCCTGTCATCTGCTATTCCATTGGTCTGTGAGTTTCCGTCGACTCCCGGGGGAACAGCACAGTCCTGGCACTCCAACTCGCCTGGGACCCTCTCGGGTTCTGTGAGACCATGCTTCTGTGCTGCTTCTAAGACACAAGTGCAAAAGTCATCAACCCACTGAAAGTGGCCTGGTCTGACACCTGGAAGTAATTCATAAAATCTTCCAGCTATTGCTTCTTCCCTTCCCCAGCACCAATAACCCATGATTGACATAATATTGGAAAGGGTTTATCCAAAGTGGTATTTAGGCTTTACATGAGTCTAGTAGTCATGCTCCAATTCCAGGAGGCTTCATTCATACCAATCTATGTCAACGGTGCCTGCAGAATTGTGTAAAACTACAGCCTGCCCAACCCCTGTTCAAGTTTGAAAAAGTTTAGAAGCAGCTAAACACAAAAGCATAGATTTTCTTAAAGGACTAATACTTTATGGGTTAAAGCAGGACAGGCTGAACTCCTTGGGGAATTTACTGCATGAATTTTTAACGAATAACTTATTAATTAAGGACAATCTTCAATAATGGTTTTACAAGCATACATCACTCAACAAATATTTATTAAGTGCTTAATAAGTACCAAGCTCTATGCTAGGGGCTTGGAGATACAGAAGTTATCAAACATTCATTATGTGGTAACTTTTTTTTTTTTTAAAGATTTATTTATTTATTTATGCATACAAGCACTGGGGTACAGGCCAGAGGTGTAGGGGGGTGAGAGGATTCACCACAGAGAGCGGGGAGCAGAACAGGCAGATCAACAGAAGTACACTGCTGAGAGGAGCAGCGGGCACAGCAGGAGAGGTCTGCCGCGCCATGTGGGTCCCCACCCTGGCCGGCAGCAGGGATTGAACTCGTGCTGCAGTGGCTGCGGTCTGCCTCATAGTGCGTTGCTTAACCCACTGCGCCACCAGGGGAGGCCCTGTGGTAACTTCTTAATGACCCCAGAAAAAAAGCTAAATGTGTAAAATAAACTTACTCTGTTATAAAGACATTTCTACAAGGAGTTAAATCTATGCACATAGCTTAGTGGTAGCCTAACTTAGTAATAACAGGGCTTAAAGTCATTCTTCTCACTTCTTTGGCCACTGCTCTCAGTAAGAATTATATTTTCAAATTCATGACTATGTACACGGTATGTGCACGTTAATTACTGAAACGTGATTCATGAGACAATTCTTAACATGACACAGCTTGTATTCTATTTTCATTTTAGTCTCTGTCATTTAAAAAAAAATGCTGACTACAACCTCATTATCTTATTTTTTTAAAAAAAGATTTTATTTATTTATGCATACAAGAGCTAGGGTACAGGCCAGAGGCACGGGGTTGGGGGGGACCAGAGGGAGAGCATTCACCAGATAGAGTGGGAAGCAGAACATGCAGATCAACTGAAATGCACTGCTAAGGCAGCAGCAGGCGAGGCAGGAGAGGTCTGCTGTGCCATGTGGGTCCCCTCCCTGGCCAGGGACTGAACTTGTGTTGCAGCAGCTGCGGAAGCCCCAGAGTGCAGCACTCAACTCCTTGTACCACCAGGGAGGCCCTCTCTTATCTATTTCTCAGCCCATTACTGTTTTTTGGCACTGGAACTAAGTATTTAACACACAGCATTGATTTGAGATTTTGGGCAAAAACAAACAAAAAAAAAAATCATCCAATAGTCATTTGAATCTGGACCCACACTGTGAAGCTGAGGGAATTATAAAGGAAGTCTAACAAAACAAACAAAGCTTCCCTGTGCACCCAATACTTGCTTATGTGGGGACTATCCTCTGGACACATCATTGATTGGCCATAAAAATTCAGCAGTGAGGGATACATCTCAGGGCTCAAGGCCCACTCATGGGAGTACCTGTATGTAGATGGAGTGGCCCTCTGTGCCTCCACATGGCATGTGCAGCCCCAACGTGATTAAATATTCTTAAACCCCACCCAAATGAATAAAACCAATCACTAAAAACAAGAAATGACTGAGTCTTCATGAATGCACTGGGCGTGGGATACTCCACCACTAACCTGCTTAAGGATTTTTATGGAGGAATGAGGTAGGAGGAACGGCTGGGTTCTTGGTTCTCACCTTTAACAGCAGATGTGACCACATCCTCCAAGATCTCCTTCACCAACTCTTGGGCTCCATCATCAGTCCCTACACAAACACAAAGACATGGGCAATTCCAGGGAAAACAAAGAAAAGGGGAGAAGAAAGCCATGCCAATGTTCTCTAGAGTTACATTTCGGAAGGCAAAGGATGCAAATGAGTACCCTCCAAAGACAAATTTGATTGTGCCAAAAGAAGACAATCCTATGAAATCTGGAAACTCTTAAGCAGCATCTGCCATGATTTTGCGCTTCCCTTTGGGGAACACTAAAACCCTCTGACTTACACCCTCTTCTTACTAAGTTACAGTTGCTTGGCCCAGGGCCTGCTTCACCAACCCCCAGTTGGAGGAAGGAGCTGGATTTTACCCAGCTATGGTTCCTGACAGAACAGAAGACATAGCTTTGGGTCTCCCTGGTGGCGCAGTGGGTTAAGCAGTGCACTATGAAGCAAACCACAGTCACTGCAGCACGAGTTCGATCCCTGCTGCCAGCCGGGGAGGGGACCCACATGGCACAGCAGACCTCTCCTGCTGTGCCCGCTGCTCCCCTCAGCAGTGTACTTCCGTTGATCTGCCTGTTCTGCTCCCTGCTCTCTGTGGTGAATCCTCTCACCCCCCACACCTCTGGCCTGTACCCCAGTGCTTGTATGCATAAATAAATAAATCTTTAAAAAAAAATAAAAGACATAGCTTTCTCCTGTGCCTTCACTTTACTACCACAAGTCTTGGTAAGTTACGTGCCTCCTTCTGCCTCACACTATAAACCTGGAATGTAGCAGATTTCAAACATACTGCTGGTGATTTACTACATTTTACATTGAATCGTTCTGTAAAATGTTAGCCTTTTAAGTTGAAGAGGTTTGGTACTGGTTGTTTTTGTTGGAAAACTAGTTCTTGAGAGTTTATAAGTCACTGACTAGACTTTCAGAAGTAAACATTACTGATTCATACACTGTCACATTGCCCAAAAAGGCCATGATGTTAAATAAACAAATCCAAAATATAGCTCTTTTAATTCTTTCTTAATGAGATTTTCAATCAAGCCACTATTTTTATGAGTTCTGAGTCTGTCCACAAGGTCCTGGAAAACAGCATGAAGTGTTTCTACTGAGCACTTAGCCCACCATAAGCATGCAAATATCCATGTTACACACTTTTCTTAGTGCAAAAAAGAACTTAAATGGATGTTAGAAAAGTCTGCAGCCACAGACACAATCTCCTAAGCACATTTCTTCCTCATCTGAAGAAGATGGTTTAGACTAGACTGATGGAACCCACACTTCATTCTCATGCCACCTCCATAATCATGTACCACTTATATTTACAGTTTATGTACTCACCAGAACTCTTAAATTAACTCACGGTAAGCACTAATACTCAGAAAATCATCAGGTTTCATATGCTTACCTTTTCTGAATAAATGTATTTTAACATTTAAAAACTATTAAAACAGGGCCTCCCCTGGTGGTGCAGTGGGTTAAGCAAAGGACTATGAAGTAAACCAGACACTGCAGCATGAGTTTGATCCCTGTCCCCGGCCAGGGGAGTGACCCACATGGCACAGCAGACCTCTCCTGCCTCTCCTGCTGCTCCCCTCAGCAGTGTACTTCAGTCAATCTGCCTGTTCTGCTCCTCACTCTGTCTCTGATGAATCCTCTCACCCCAGCACCTCTGGCCTGTACCCTAGTTCTTGTATGCATAAATAAATAAATCTTTTTAAAAAAAAAAAACCATTAAAACAAAAACTGTTCACTTGTGAGCCAATCTAAAATCATGTCCTCTACCATGACTTGGTAAACATGTGACTAGCTATTTCCAGGCTCCTTTCCAAGTCCAACTCTCACTGATGCTATGACTTAATAAAACAATGATGACAGTTTCTAAACTCTACCGTACATTCCAAACTCCCTTGTGCACACTCAACACCTAAAAAACATGGGCTTGACGAACACACTTTGAAGAGGAGCTGCAGGCAGAGTGAGTGAGAGCTGAGGCATGAGGTGGCTACCAAGAGCATCCGGCCTCCAGCCAAGTGATGTTCCTCCACCCTCCAGCTTTATGGCGGTAATAGGTGCCAATTAAAATTTTTACATATATTTAAGGTACATAACGATGTATTATCATTTTCTTTTTGTGTGTAGGATAAAACTTATCTCTACTCAGCAGACTTAAAAGTACTGTTAGAGCTCCAAAACATGTGCATCTTCATTTCCCTGATTAGTGAAGTTAAGTACCTTTCAAATATCTGCTGACCATTTGTGTATCTTCTTTAGAGAAATGCCTATTTAGGTCCTTTCATTTTCCAGTGGGGTTATTTGCTTTTTCCTATTGAGTTGTATGAATTTCTTATGTTTTTTGGATATTAAATCCTTATCAGATATATGTTTTGCAAATATTTCAACCCATTCTGTTTTCTTTTCACTCTGTTCATGTTGTTATGTCTATGTATTTGTTTTTTAAAAACAAACTCAGATCTGGTTTGTATTTAAAAAAGACTATCTAAGAACATTGGGTCACAACAGGCTGGAAGTAGGGAGCTAACCCCCTTTAGGCAGGGCACAAACTGCAGATGATTTGTTGTTTCAGTCTTCACCTCTTCCAACTGTTTCTCCTCCACTGAGGTCAAGTGCCAGTCACCTCACACTGGGACAAGTGTTGCTATGGTGCAGTGAGTAGGGAAGTAATATAGGTCCACTAGTGCATCTGTCAAAAGTGGGAAAAAATAGAAGACCAACAGAATGGTTTAAGAAAATCAGAGAGAAAATGTTCTCTGTGAGAGTGACTTCAATGCCATATTAAAAGTATGGGCTCTGGGGGCCTCCCTGGTGGCGCAAGGGGTTGAGCATTGTACTATGAGGCATTCGCAGCTAGGCAGCATGAGTTTGATCACCAGCCAGGGAGGTGACCCACATGGCACAGCAGACCTCTCCTGCCATGCCCGCTGCTCCCCTCGGCAGTGTATTTCAGTCAACCTGCCTGTTCTGTTGCCTACTCTGTCTCTGGAAAATCCTCTCACCCCACACACCTCTGGCCTATACCCCAGTTCCTGTGTGCATTAAAAAAAAAAAAAAAAAGTATGGACTCTGGAGCCAACGTGCCTGGTTCAAGTCCCTGCTCTGCCACCTCCCAATGTGAGGATTTAGGTTACTTAACCTCCCAAGCCTCAGTTCTCTCAGCAGTAAACAAGGATGAGTACAATAGCACTTACCTCACAGGACCCTGTGAGCATTAGGACAGGCAACATATGCAAAGTGTGTAAAATGGTGCCTGAAAAGAGTGAGCATCAAACGTTAATTTTTCTTGCTTGCATGCTTTTGTGTGTTGAGTGTAACTGTGGTAGAACATGTAAGATGACCTTGTCTTCTGCCTGGCCATCTGCCTGGCCTCGGAGACTAAGTCCATATTGAAATCTCCCAACTAACCAAACGGAATGCAGTTTCAGTTAATTAAAGCCCTTACTATTTTTTTTTTCCTGAGGAGAAAAAATATGTCCATTTCAACATGTATCTCCTCTTTCCAGGACTGCAATGTTTTCATTTACACAGCATCAGAATCACCATTTTTTTCTGAAGGGATAAGCGTACTGGACTCATTTTCCTTGATAGGCTGGATCCATAAAATCACCTGTATAAAATCAACAGATTCTCAGGCCAGGAAGGGGTGAGAGAATCAGGAAGCCCTATTCTGACAGAAGGTTCCTGTAGTGGGAGTCGCAGATGGAAAAATCCCAAAAGAGGCCCAGAAGCAGCAGGAATCCTGGACTGCTTCCCTTGCTGACGTGACAGCCTCAGGTTGGTCTGGGATGAGGCTTTCCTGGATGTCATCATGACCACTAATAAGTCTGCTTGTTTTAGCTTCAAGCATATTAAAAGTGGTAGGCAAGCAAATCAAATCCTTGCAAGGTTCAGAGTACATTTAAAAAGCACTGGCTTTGTGGGTTCCCTTGTGACATCCAGCAGCCACCATTCAGCCACAACTGATCAGGAACTGGACCCTATCTATTTCACTGACTCCTTAAGATGGTCACCTTGTAGAGGTGCAGAAAAGAAACCGTGCCATTCCCTCCCTAGCCAGTGGGAGCACAGCCCCTGGGGCAGGCACTACCTAACAGATGTCCAGTTTTGTTTGAAGGGGCTGTGCCTACATTCCCAGACTTCCTAGCAGCAAGGATGTCCATGTGACCAATCTACTCAATGACAGGTAAGCATCCATTACTGGGGATGGCACCTTCCAGGAAAACTTCTTGCCCCAGCAGTGTGACTCAGCTGGGAGCCCTTCCTTCTGGAACAAAATAGCAGCCTTCTGGTGACTTTGAGTATGGACATTCTATGTTAAGAATAATGGGACAAAAATAGATGGACTCTGAGACAGGTCTCCCCATAGCCTGTTTTCTGGCCAATGAAGTAGGGGCCATGGAGGATGGGGGCAAGAAAGTAGACACATACTCACTGAAGACATATACTCAGTCATTCAGTCACCAAAGTGAGTGACTGTGTCTGGCACTATTACAGGCATTTCAGTGACATCAATGTTTAAAACAACAGATTCCTATCCTCAAGGTACTTACATTCTAGCTAGGGCTAATAAAGAAGTAAATTATACTGTATGCTACAGTGCCAGGAAAAACGCAGAGTGGGAAGAAGGAATTCTGGAGTCAGAAGGGATAATGTGAACACATGGGAATAAAATGTGACATGCCTGTTCCTAGCATTTTAGCTACGTTCAATGCCCAAGCACTTAACAATATATAAAAATACAAAAGGGAAAAATCAGAGAACAAAGCTGTCTGCTGTCATATTCTGGCCATGTGTCAATATGGTTCCTCCATAGGAACAAATACTTAAGGGAATTTATTGGCAAGATAAATGTCCATTGCAAAGCTAATAAAAATGCTGAAAACGAATGAGCTAGAAAACATCCCTGTAAAGCAGTTATGTCAAAAGCAAGTCAGAAAGAAAGGAGATCCGGGGGGCATGTTTTGTCATTTTTATGAAGCTTCAGCCTAACACAACTATTTTGTTGTTGGTCAACAACAACAACAAAATATCACAGAATTCCTGAAGCTGAGATCTTGGTATTTGTAATATGGAAAGTTGGCCTATTTTCAGATTACCACTCAAAATAGTGGATATCTTTCTTTAAATTAACTCAGTTTTAAATCTGAAATGAAATACTAGCAAACATATGTAATCCTAAGTGTCAGATATTGCTCCTACAGGATAATTCTCACAAATCTGTAAGATAGCTACTAGTTCCATCCTCATTTTACAGATAAGGAAACTGAGGCTGAAGAGGTTGAAGGTTATGTCCAAGCCCACAGAGCTATGAGATGGCAGAGCCAGGATCTCTGGCGCTCTGCTCAGAATCTGTTATTGGCAAAGGGAGGGAGCATTTTCTCGACTTGATGGTACTTACAGTACTTGAGAGTTGTGTTACTTTTTTCCCTTAAAGAGACACAAGGAGAAAAAAATGAGCCAAGTATCCTTAAACACGTAGCTGCTCACATCCACTTCAACGCGCCATTTGCAGGTGTGCAGTTTGAATCTCACAGGCAATCTGATTCCCAGTGTTGGGAGAAGCCTCACACAGTCCACAAGCAAAATCCACACAAGACCTAACTACAAGTCATTTTCTTCACTAGAGCACAGGTTAAGTTACCATATTTCTGCAGCACTATATTCTAAAAGAAAATCACGTTTTTTCCCCCTTCACTTAAAAAAAAAAATACTGTCTGCTTTCAGGTGTTGGGAATATAGTGGTGAACAGGATAAGCTAGGCTTCAGACTTAGGTAAACTGACTCCTCTGTAATCTCAGGGACTGATAAGAGAGGATGACTGGTCGGTGATAGAGAGCTTCAAAGAGGGTAATCAGGGTAGCCCCTCTCAGCTTGAACTCTCAGAACTAAAGATAAAAGGGGATGGGAGAATTGCAGGGAAGGAACAATAAGTGCAGACGCATTGAGGCACTTTCGAGAACCAGAACCAGTGCTGTGCACTGTGTAGCAACCAAGGGGAAAAGAGGTGCAAGGAGACAGAGGTGGGCAGGAGAGACAGGTCTTCCAGGGCCCTGGAATCCAGGGAGCCGACACAAATTTCTCTCGGAATACAGGACAGGAAATCACCAACGGGTTCAGTAGAGGAGGGTCGTGATCTAACTGATGCTTCTGCGAGATCACTGCAGCCGCGTGGAGAAAGTAGGCTGCAGTGGAAGACTAGCCTGCAGCTCTGTGAGCCTTGCTCTTCTATCTGCACAGCCTGCTTACTACAACGTGCTTAAATATTAATGTTTATTGACTGAACACAGCCTGATAAGGGTTACAGTAAAAACCTGTTCCTTGCCCTGACAGTTCAGAAGGCAAAGGTGAGGTGTGAGGCGGGAGGAGCAGGAGTTCCCAAGCACCTTCTGACATTTGTCTCACAACAGGATTGAGAAGACAGCCACTCTGCTTGCCCTGTGGCACACGTCATTCAGCCAGCAACTTTCCCTTTTGTTCTTTCCTCCAGTGAATGGACTCAGAGCAACATGCCAGCAACAACACGTTTTCTGCTCTTATGTATGCCAAGCACTCTCGTAAATTCCAGAGGAAGAAAAGCCACTCTAGTCAGGAACATGCCATCACTAGAAATAATAACCAATAACGTGAAGAGGATATGAGAGCAGATATGAGAGACAGGTTTGAGGTTCCATGTGGACAACCAGCCAGACTTAAGAATTATTTGATAGGATCACCGGGGAAGATATATATTCCTTGCAAAGGAGAAAAATATGAATCTTAGATCTGGTTCACACAAATTGCCCAGGGAGAGTTACAAACATTAAGAATAACCTTATGACAATACAACTCAAGATTTCATGCCTAATATTTACTTTAAAACTATAATCAAGCATGGGGTATCTCTTTCATTTGAAAACATGAAAAATAACATGCTAGGTCACATATGAAAACAAAACTAACCATCTAGCTGTCCATCTATGCATCTGCCCAGCCCCCCTTGTTCCTTCCACACACGCCTGAGCAGCATCTACCTGCCGAGCAGTGGCCACTGCCCTCTGTCCAGTGCACAGCACAGAGGAGGGCCTTGTCCTCTTCTGGATGGATGAGACAGACAAGGAGCAACTACCTACCTAAACAATTAACTGTTTGGAGATAAATGCCCCCAACTGAACCCACTGTGCTGAAACTGACACCAAGAAGCAGCCGCCATACACAAGCCAAGCACTGTTTAGAGAAAAATGCAGCTGACAATGGGACATCAACATCAGATAGCTGCCTCCTGGCGGGTGTTCCCTGAGAGAAAAGCAAAAGGGAAGGCAAGGGCAAGGCCCAGAAAGAGACAGCTGCTCTCAGAAGTTTCCTGCCAATGTCACCAGACCCCTTTGGCTGGCTCTCAAACACGGACTCCCTCCCACAGCTGAGAAGGGCCAATGTGAGGCGTACCTGACAGTGAAGGGCCTCTCTCTCTGGGTGTGTCTCCATTCTCTGAGCTCACTTTCCCAGAATCACTGCTGGCATGTTCACCGTTGGTTAAATCTGTTTTCTCAGGAGTTGTTGGTTTGCTCTGTGCCTGGCTCTGCTTCAAATGACTCAACTTTGGGGACACGGCAACAGTCTGGATCACAGGGGACTGGGGTTTTGATTGGATTGGTTTCTCTAGTTCTCTGGACTCCTGCAACTGAAAAGAAACAAAAAAGGAATTCAATCTAAGTGGTCACAGCATTTTGATACAGAAAAGGTGCCAGCTTACTGTTAAAAACTTTCTAAATAGAATGACAAAATCTTAAAAAAAGAAATTGCTTTGACAAACTCAAATTCCAAATGCAAATTTCAAAGCCCATGCTAGATTCTCCTTCCACTTCTGAAAGCAAAGATGAAAACAGAGTACAGAGACTCCAGAGGAAGAGCAATAAACTTCAAAATGCCAAGTGATTTCCACCATGCACCGAGGCTACACGTGAAACTGTTCCAGCATCAGCAACTCACCACTTGGTTTTCCATGCGGGTGAAAATGACGTTCAGCATCTGAGTAAGAGTAGCCTTGGCAGTGGTTTGATTGATGAGATTTTTGCTGGCCAAATAGATATTGTAACATGTCCGAACGGTCTGCAGGATAGTACCCTCATGGATTTCAATGTGCGGAGATGTCACTGCTGTCAGAAGAGCCTGAAACAAAAATCCACACCCTTCACCTTCATTACCCCTCCCACCTGCCAACCTCCCAACTTCACACAACCAGCCTCTTCTATGGGGTTTAGCTTTGGTCTGTTTGGGTTGGTTTTATAAATTTTAAGGAGATTGTCTTGTAATTACTTCAAGTAATTATGTTGAAGTGGGTTTTCTACCCATTTTTTAAAAAGCTAAAACTACAGACACTTCTCTAGGTAGGGAAAATGCTCCAACATGAGAATCAACCTTGCTTATATTAATCACAAAATAGTCATGATTTGATTGGGGGGAGGTCAGTTTCCCACTTTCCCTAAGGGTTTTCAAGGAAAGGTGTGGTTTCAGGAAAGGTGTGGCTGATAAGGAGCCATCATGCCAAAGCTGACACCGTTCAAGACTTGAGGTTTGGGAACCTGATCACCCCCATTCTGCTCTTGCTCTCAGCAAGCAAATGATACCACCCCTGGGCAACCCAGCAGAAATAGAACAAGGAAGATTAGGGAGACGAAAGGAAAAGGGGCAAATTGGTACTAAGAGTATCAACAAGGGCCTGAGGAGAAATTTCAGAATAGGAACCCAGAATTTGAAAAGAGGAGAGGATTTCAAACTGATTTAATTCATAACTTACAATATTACCAGTGGGATTGTTTGCTTTGAAAACACACCTGGTTCCACTCTTCTTGTCTCCATCCATGCTAATAAATCCTGACACTTAACAAAGGACCTAAGTGATGCTTACATTTTTCTGTTCCAGCTCAGCTCCACTTGAGACAACTTACACATGGTAAATTAGAAACCCAAGTACCCAAAGGGGTCTAGCTTTCTCAGTTAAAATCCAGATCAGGCAGTCAGAAATACCTTAATTATTTGTAACTGAACTCCTTCATCGGTCTGAGGACCCTGAAAACAATTGCATATGGTTTCCACGATCCTGTCGATCAGCCGTTTCCCTGGGGCTCCACTGTCGGGGGCGTTGCCTGTGATGTGCCCATATGCAATGAGTTTCTAAACACAGAAGGAACAGGGATGAGAGTTTCCAACTGGCCAGGACTGAGGCTGCCCACGGCAGCAATACACAGGCAGGCACATGGCCTTTCTGTTCCCCACAGTTCCTCTGTTCCCCTGGGATGTGGAGAGCACTGCACCCCAGGAGGACAGTGCTCACCCTGTCTCCCAATGGCAGAAAGCCCCACGATGGTGAAACAAGGTACAGTGCAGAACAAGGTATAGAACAATCCCTAGTATGTTCTACAGACACTTGTACATAGTTTGTACAATCACTTTTATGAAAATTTGAGGGTTAAAATAATTTATAACTGATACAGGAAGTGGTCAGTGATTGCCTGGGGAGGGTGTCAGAGCAAAATGGGGTGTGACTGCTGCTGAACACCTGGTTTCTTTGAGGTGATGGGGTGGTCTAAAATTAGATCATGCGGTGGTTGCACATTTGCTTAAACACAAAAATCACTGAACTGTACACCTTCAGTGGGTATACTACATGTACTGAATTATTCCTTGATGAAGTTCTTTTAAAAATAGATACACAGTTTTACTCTAGATGGAAAGGCATGTTAGAAACTAAGATGACACGTCTTATTTAGGGGGTGAACTCTGCATTGTTGCTGGGGTGGTACACGACACGTTAGCCCCATGCTTTGATCCTTTTTGAGCACAGAATCACAACAGCATACTGTATATACCAATGTCCTCAAACAGTGTTTGTCACCCACGTGGCTGGAGACAACTGGCTGCTTAGGCCCCACTTCTCAGTCAGGTGACAGATTTATCAGTTTGGCTAGGGGATACCTTTGAGAGACCATCTGCCTGGGTGACCTTGCTCATGACCTGGATTTCATCATGGAGAACCTGAAACTCAAAGGGCAGGGTGATTTCTGAGGTTGGCTGAGATTCAGAATCACCTGAGAGAGCTCATTAAGAAATACACATTCTTGAACTTGAACCTATACCTACTGAACCAGGACTTCCGGGGTGGATCCCAAGAAAGAATGTTGTTCAAAGTCCAGGTTATTTTGATGGCTAACCAGGTGAAAGAAGCATTCCTCTGACACAAGCCCTCAGGGACACTTGAATTCTGAAGCATTTTCTGCTTCCTGTGATGTAGTACAGACTCTTGAAAATGTGCCTCTGTTTTTTTTTTTTTAAAGGTTTATTTATTTATGCATACAAGCACTGGCGTACAGGCCAGAGGTGTGGGGGTGGTGAGAGAAGCCACCAGACAGAGCAGGATGCAGAACAGGCAGATTTACAGAAACACACTGCTAAGGGGAGCAGCGGGCGAGGCAGGAAAGGTCTGCTACGCCATGTGGGGCCCCTCCCTGGCTGGCGGCAGGGATCGAACTCGTGCTGCAGTGGCTGCGGTTTGCTTCATAGTGCGGTGCTTAACCCACTGTGCCACCAGGGCGGGCCCCTGCCTGTTCTTTACCCTTGTCACATTCTTGCCTCTAGCTGCACAAAGAGACACAGGATCCTGGGACCATCTATAGAACCACCACCACGTGACAGGAAGACCTGCCATCCTGCACAGGCCTGACACCCCATTTCAGTGGCTTTTCCCATCATCAATCTTGAAAGTGCCTCCATGCAACAGGCAGAGATAAAACAGTTAAGAGAAAGTAGCTGCAAGTAGAAATGCAATGCACTGGGCAGGGGTGAGGGGAACGGGAAAGGGGGTCTGCATGGACAGGACAGAGGCTGGCACATACTCTGCTGATGAAGTCCAATCCCAGGCATCTCCAGATGCGGGGTGTGGGTGTTGTGCTGAAGGATATTTTTGAAGAACAGATGCCCTTTTCCTCATCCCCTCTCACTGCTCAGTACATGCAGGTTTCTGAAGAGGGCAGTGCTGGGTACCTGTTCAATCAGTTATGGTTTTTGACTTTGCTTACTCCTTACTCCTAATGAACCCACGTCTGTTCTGAGCACCAAGTGATGAGTGGGATGGTCTACACAGTCCTAAAATGTGAATGTGGAAAGGGAGGCCCCACTGAACTGCACACTCAAGCTACAATGCAAAAATACTGGATGTTTAATTCAAACCTGATCAAAGATTAGAAGTATTACCCTTTTTATAGACACTTTCAAAGGTACCTGTTCTTCAAATTGAAAGGGTTTAAAGTCTGACTTCACTTCCTTGTCTGTGGGTGGGACCTGGCCAGAGGACAGCTGAAGTCCTGTGTTATGTGGGCCTTCCAAGCCCTGCCTTCTTACTGTCCTTGTGCGAAATATGTTCTGGGCACTGAGGGCACAACTGATGAGTAAGATTGTCCTTTTTCTCAGGGTGTATATTTTCCAGGGAGCATACCAAAGCCAGAAGTCCCGACTGGGTCCTGTAGGGCCCTGTGTGATTTGCAGACATCATGAAAAAAGCAAGCTGCAGCGATAAACATAGCATGATCTCATTTTCAGAAAATGATGAGGTGAATATGTGTAGAAGTATTTTTGTAAATGCATACAGAAACACCTGGAAACATAAGAGAGGTTCAGCAGCATGAGCATGCTTGGCAAGCTCGCTTGAGCAAAGCGCTTTGCACAGTGAGTGAGGCGGAAAGCTTCTGGCAGGTTTAGGCAAAGAATGATCATGATGTGAAAGATTTCTAAAGGGTCCTCCGGTGTGGAGAACAGGCCAGAGCTATGAGGAGTAGAAACAAGGGACCGTGAAGTGACTGCCTCAACTGTCTGGAGGGAGATGCTGGTGGCCAGGACTTTATGGGGATGATAGAAATGGAGAGTAGAAGTTCCTGCTTACTCCTTGTGGATGCAGTGATGGGTGGGAAGAGGGACAGATGAAAGAAGCCTTTGGGCAGCTGGTTCACTGATAACATGCGTCCAAGGAGGCTGCTTGACAGGGATGGTCCCTGTAACCTAGTTTTCAGTGCCGCTCTATAGGGCAGGGACAAAGATGGTAGCATAAAATACACACATATGTATTATGGTAATGTAGATGTGACAAAATACAGCCAAAAGAAATGCTTGTGTTCGTATGCAGCAATATAGTTGAATCTTAAAAACACTGTTGAGTGTGAGAAAACACAAAAATTTGTTCAAATGGTACTCTGTGTGTGTGTGTGTGTGTGTGTGTGTGTATATATATATATATATATATGAAGTAAAAGAAAGAACATTCTGTGATCAAAGTAGGCAACTGGGCTTGGGTTTGGGGGTCCAAGAGACTTCAGCATTACCTGTAAAATTCTAAAAAAAAATTCAAGAGACAATGCTCATGTACAACTAACAGAATTTAAAATGGATTTTAAAATGTACATTTAACAAAATCCAAAGTTTTCTAGAAATAAGAATTAAAAGATAATGCTTATAGTATAAAAAGGATAACTCAGACCATTGGTTTCCCACAGCCTTCACTGGGATGTGGAAAGACAATATTAGAACTCTATTTCTGTTTCTCCCTGAATTATTCTTTTAAAAGTTCTAGTACTACTTTTTTTTTTATTTCTGGTTGACTTTTAATTTTTTTATTAATATAAAATATTTTAAAATTTACATATACTTGCCATCAATTGTAATCCCCATGTATTCTCCATCGCCATCTCACCAGTACACCATCACCTCAGTCCCTCGTGCTCCCATCTTCCCTCAACCCTCCTCCTCCCCTTCCCACCAGGTGTCCCCAGTCTGTCCTTGTCTCATTTTTGGTTTCTGTGTCTTTATTGCTGTTATTGTTATTATTATTGTTCTTATTCCTTTCCTTGATCCTCCTTTGGTTCCCTTATGTTCCTCCTAAGGGAGGAACCATCTCTAGTACTACATTTTTATAATACACATAACAACAGTAGTACATGTATATAATAATATAATTGATGAAATATGAATATATTGTGAGGATATCCTAAAAAAAAAAAGTTACTGATATGCAACAGAAAAAGCTGAAGTCCACTCACTAGCTTGGACAAGGTTGAACACTGAACCTTTTCCCTAGGCCAGGCCTTGGGAGTATATATCTATGTATTGCAGAGCAGGTGCCCAAGGAAGGAATGCAGAGATTCTTTATTGCAGCAGAAGCTGCAGCCAGGAAAGGCTCCAGGCTTTTCCCAGCAGGAGTAGGGAACTCTGAGCTCACGGTGTGGAGGACGAACCAAACTGAGCACCTCTGCCACTCCATCACCTCCCCAACTTCAAAGGGAAGGGCATTTTCAAATATTCAGGGCATGTCAGCAGCTGTTTCAAATCTGCCACCTGTACCCCTAGGTACTGGCTTTCCATTTTCCATACTGCAATTACCTCACCCATCGTGGAAAAAGCCCGTCACACAGGCTTTTCAAGGTCAACCACCAAGAGGAAATGACTTTTCATTCAGTACTCCATGCTTCTGTGGACACTTTCCAAAACATTTTGAATTCTGTATACTAACTAAAGAAACTAGGGCCCCTATTACAGAGAACTCCCATTCTAAAAAGAAGAGCTACCATATGTCATAAGGCTATGACAGGTAACTACACCTTTAAATTGACAACTCAAGACAGCAGCTGAAGTAAAAAGCATGGCATCAATGTTTCCATCAGATAAGATACTCCCAGAAACAGAGTGCCAGAAATACTATTATGAGGAAAACACAACATATTTTTTTTAACTAAAGAGGCCAGACTTAGAGGGTAATAGTGAAGAGGGAAGGTTGGCAATTTTTTCTGTAAAGAACCACATATTTAGTACTTAGGCTCTGCAAATCAGATGGTTGCACTTCCAGTAACTCAACTTAGCTGTGAGAGTGGGAAAATCCCCCCAGATAATAATATATAAATGAATGGGCACAACTGTTGTCATGGGATTGAATGTCTCTCACCAAATTCCTACGTTGAAGCCTAACCTCCCAGTGTGATGGTATTAGGAAGGTGGGACTTTTGGGAGATGGTTAAGTTTAGATGATGTCATAATAGGATAAGCGCTCTCTAAAAGGAGACCAGAGAGCTAGATTCTCTCTGAACGACTTGAGGACACAGTGATGGTTGGCTACAATCTAATGTAGGAAGAGGAATCGCAATGGGAACTGAATCAGTGGGTACCTTGATTGTGGATTCTCCCACCCTCCAGAACTGTGAACTGTGGAGAATACATCTCTCTTGTTTGGGTCTGTGGTATTTAAGTTTGTGGTATTTATTTTAATAGCCTGAGTAGATTAAGACAGCTATGTGCTAATAAAACGGACCAAGAAACTGACCAAGCAGGCAGCAGGTCCAATGTGGTACATGGTTAAGAACACAGACTAGGAACAAAGGAGTCCCAGGTTCCTCACCCAATTCCATTACTCCTTGGCCAGGGGAACTTGGGAGTGTCAGTCATTTTATTCTAAAATGAAGTTGAGAGTAAGTACCTCAGAGGCTTGGATAAAGCACTCAGCACCCAGTACAGTCTGAGTGCTCAACACATATTAGCCACTGTTCTTAGTCTATCAATAAAGTTGACTATCAGCTCCAACTTCAAAACTAAACTTTAACATGAGGAGAAAACAAGGGAAATTAACTTATGCCAAATTTCCTCAGAAAAATGTTCACAGCAACAAATATTTTAGGATAGAAGTAGGACTTGAGTCTGCCATTTGAGAATTCTTGGCTCATTGTATGTTTCACATAGTACAATCTGCACAGAATTACACTGAATAAGAAAATGGCTTCTCATTTGGAAGAGCTGCTTCTGTGAAGGAACTGTCATCAATCTTCAAGTACAGATATATCAAAAAAGAATGATTAATAGAGTAAATATTAGACTAGAAATGCCAAAAACGTGTTAAGCCCACTGCCACTTCACAGTCCTGTGCCTCAGCAGACATAACCAGTCAATTCACACACACAGCATTTCTCAAGAAACCCAGATGAGGCTACAGGTTATTTTTCAACACAGCTTCTGGCAATCGTAACATAGAACCTATTGACTACTCCTGTTCTAGAAAGTACTGAAAACTCTGAGTCTCTTCAAAGTGTTTTTTAAATTTGTCAAGTTTTCACAGATGTTGATTTCCCACTGAGGTTAAGAATAGTTTTTTCATGAAAAAAACCTAAGAGTAAATCTTAAGAATAGATATAAGACTGCTGGACCAAGAATTAAGAAACCCAAGTTGTGGTGCTATTACTGTCTCGTTATTTGTATGCTAACAGAAAAGTCAGTTTAATCTTCTCTGTACTGCTGCTTCGTCATCAATAAAAGGTAACTGACAAGAAGAGTACTGGCTCTAAACAGCCAATCCTCATTATTTGCAGATTCTGTACGTGCAAATGCACCATACACTGAAATTTACTTGTAAACTGCAAAGTACTGATTGTAGCTTTTATGCAGTCATGGCAGACACACGCAGAGTGTGAAGAACTTGGACGACTTGATGTGTACATTCCTGGCTGAGGCCAAACAAGAAGATACCTGTTTCAGATCTTTTTGTGTAGTTTATTTAGTGTCTTGTTTTTGCATTTATGCCTTTTTTGGAGGTATTTTTGTCTTTTAAAATATCCCTTAGCCTCCCTAGTGGTGTAAGGGGTTAAGTCACAGCACTATGAAGCTATCTGCAGCCACTGCAGCATGAGTTCGATCCTGGCCAGAGATCCCCACCCTCATGGCGCAGCAGGCCTCTCCTGTCTTGCTCGCTATTCCCCTCAGCAGTGTATTTCAGTCAATCTGCCAGTTCTGCTCTCCACTCTGTCTCTGGTGAATCCTCTTACTCCCCACCCCTGCATCTCTAGCCTGAACCCTCTTGTATGCATAAATAAATAAACCTTAAAAAAAATAAAATAAAATGTACCCTGAGGATAGTGCTGAAGTGTATCTAGTGTCTGCAAAAGCAAGATGGCACTGATGTGCTCTATGGAGAAATTACATGTGTTATTCAATTATGGATTCCAGTGCTGTTGACTGTTAATGATTCAGTAATAGATATTAATGTCTTGAATAGGAAAAACACAAAACAAGATTCTGCAGTGATCAGTTGACAGACATGTGGTGACCAGAGGCTTGTAGGAAACTAGCCCTAAATTTCTTCTGCAAACAGTGGTTCAGTATTTGCTAATTTTGCATCTGCAATAACTTTATACATTACCACAAGTAATGAGAATTAATCATATCTATTTCTGTACTTCATATCATGAATTTTAATGCTATCAAGAAAGTGACTGCATAAAAATATCTTATGTGCCCATGTGTAGCAAATATTCCAATTAGTGCTTAAGGTTTCATTTAGAAAAACATACAAGATTGGACTCTTAGCAGTGACTTTAAAGTACTATGTACACAAGTTGATTCTCAACAATGAACACCTGAAACTTGTAACGCCACATTACTTCAATTAATAACAAACAAACTGTTTCTATAAAAACAAATTCTCCTTTCAGTTAAAAAGGTCAGACCCCTCTTCCTCCTTCCCTCACAAACCTCCATAAAGAGTATGTTGGACTACTCGTCTCCCCACTGTCCCCGAGAGCATTCTGAGCAAAAGGTGCTCGCCAGGGTAGCTCTTGTGTAAGGACGCCGGTGGCCTGGCGAGAACCCCCTTGACACCACCCAGTTTAACACGGTACCTGCAAGCAGTCGAGGGACGTGCTGACCACCCGGGGGGACTTGGACTGGCAAGCTAGCTCAAATGGAAGGAAATACTTGTCAGCTTCAATGAAGTTTGCCTTTGGTGGTGCGGCAGCGCCAAGCCTGGGAGGGAGGCAGGAGAGGGTAAGAGAGATAAAAGGAAGAAATTAAAACTGGCTTTTTCTACTCCTTACTCTAACTCCCATCCCATTTGTAACCATTTAATTAAAAGTGCCTGCAAGCTGCATTTGTGGGACTAGACAATTAAAATTAAACATGTGAATTAGGACAGACACTAAGTGCCACATGCAGAGAGCAAGGTCTCTCTGATTAGCAAGCTGCAGCAATGGCGTCCTGGACTCACCCTGGCTTGGGTGGGCCAGACTGGTATTTCTGAAATGTCACTAACTGGCTTCGCTGCTACGAAGATGAGGAATAGCCACATACGGGCAATCTGTCCTGCCTAAGGAAGTAGGACATACAAGCGACAAGGAGTTTGCCTCTCCTGTCATGAAAAGGCATAGCTGGAGCAACTTGATCTTCCTTACCCTTTCCTCTGAACATCCCACTACTGAGCCTGAAACCTGTGAACGTGGCACTGGTTCCAACACCTTGGGAGTCCTGCCACGTGCCTAGCACTACGCTGCAAGGATCAGAAATAGTGGAAAGGATCGGAAATAGTAGAGAAAAGGTTCCCAGGACCACTCCCTGCTCCCAGTATTCCAGCAGGGAAAAAGTTCTCCAGCTTACCTCTGCTTTTCTATTTCTGCTTTAATTTCATCTGGAGGGGAGAGAGAAAGGCATGTTAGGAACAAGTAATATTTATATAAACAAAAGCTACCAAAAGATATTCAGAAAGTATTGAAAAACACTTGCGATTTCTGAAGTGCAGCAAGGCTGCCATGAAGTGATGTAAAGTGGCTATAACAACATGAACAACAGCTAACAGGCACAGCAGTTCCTATGAGCTCGCATAAGAACTTTACATATTTTAACTTATTTAATACTACGTGGTGAGCATGTCTTCTCCATCTCTCATAGAGCAGGAGTCTCAGCTTAAGCACCACTGGCATCTGGACCTGTGTACTGCAGCAGGTGTAGCCCAGCCCTGACCTCTACTTCCTGGGTGCCAGGAGCAACTTCCTGGGCAATCTTGAAAACCAGAATGGGCTCCAGACATTGCCCAGTGTCCCCTAGGGCAGAACTGCCCCTCCCCTCCAAGGTTGAGAATCACTGGCTTAGAGGAGGAAATCAACTCAGAGAAAGGTTGGGGAACTTGCCTGCTGTTGCAAATCAGGAACTGGAGAACCAGAATGGGGACTCTGGCATTTTGGCTTCACAATCTGTTCTAGTTATTTCCCTATTCTGTAAAGTATATGTTAATGATAGCTAACACAAGATTAAAAGTAATACAGTAACATCTCAACTATGTAAGTATACGCACAGAATACTGGAAACAGACACGATGAAATACTGAAAATCTAAGTAGTGGGATGATTTTTTTCTTTTTTTCCCCACACTTTCTATAAACATATATACTTCTTAAAAATTGTGGTAAAAACACAAATTTGCTATCTACCATTGTAACCACATTCAGTAGCATTAAGTACTTTCGTATTGTGCTAAAGTGTATATAATTTTTAATAAACTGAAATTACTTTAAAAACCTTTACCATGGAGGTTAATTACATAGTTAGGGTTACAAAAATAAAATGCCACTAATGAGAATTCAATCTCAAAGAGACAGTCATATTTTCAGAGAACAAGCTTTGTATCACTGAGACACACCCTCCAAATACGCAGAACCCTTGTGCCCAGCCAGTTCTACGTCTTCCCCTGTGGCAGGCTCCACGGACTCACTGTGTGACAAAGCAGTCAGCTAAGAAGGCCTGCCCTGAAGGTGTTAAGCTTCTTCAGTCTCTCGAGAGCCAGTGGTTTGGATGTGGCTTTAGTTATCTTAGCAACCCCAGAACACAGCTCTACAAGTCACAATTCAATTCTAAAGTGAATTTTAGGATATGAAAACTGATTAACTGGACTCAAGAAAGGCGACAATTCCTAGCCTTCAATTCAGTCCTTCAATTACACACCCAAGGAAAGAGAAGAGAAACACCCAGATGACTAAGAGCAAACATCTGTTCCTGGACCTGAGACACAGGGGTCTGTGAAAGAGCGCGCTGTGGCATGGCTCCTGCCCCTCAGGGACAGGAATCCACTGTGGAAGGAGCTTTGGCTCCCTCCAGCTGAGGCCACGGGCTGTGGGTGGCTCAGGAAAGATAGCCCGAGGCTGGTGGCCACACTTGAGATTCTATCACCCTGTGTCATTCCAGAGGGACACTGCTGCGTGAACACAAATCAGTTCAGGTTACCTTGTAAGAGTCACATTTAGATGTTTAATGTAACTGAAGCAATTAGACCTGTCCTAAAGTCTGTGCCAATCTCTGAGTCCTAAATAATCTGTTTTGGAATGTCACCAATGCCAGTCCACCAACTGATGAATCAGTTGTTGGGGGTGCCACGTTAACTGAGGCAGGGAGGGTAATAAGTTCAAATACTAAGGTCATACACTAAAAAGCTGATGGGGGCCAGGCAGGGAGCCTCGAGGAGAGACACAGTGGATGTAAGACACTAGGGGCAGGGAGGACCTGTCCCACCTAACGAGGCAAGGGGTGTAGCCGCCTCAGTCCCAGTTTACTGGGAGCTCTAGAGTCCCTGGGCTCAAAGGTACCAGCTGTTCTGATTTTGCCAGAAGCAATAACACAGATTTTAAGTGAAAGCTCAAACCACAACTCAAAGCAACTTTAACTATTTAAATAAATATTATGGTTCAAATAAAACTGCCCTAGCCCTGGAGCTTCCTGTCTATAGCCTTTGCTTTAAGAGGTAGAGAAGAATAGAAGAGAAAGTATGTCACAGACTTCAGGACAGTAAGTAAGGAAAGGAGTAAGAATGACTTCTCCAAAAGCTACATGTTGCTCGGCCAAAGAGTAAATAACCATGTTGCTTGGCCAAAGAGTAACCAAGAAGTGAGAGGACAACCAGGGTTCCAGGTCAAACTCCACTAAATTTTACGACAAAGAAAAAAGATCCAAGAGATACAAAATTTGTAAGTAGTGGAGCTGGCATTGGACCCATTAGGCTCCAGCCGTGTTTATAATCTTTAGGATACCCCGACCTGCAAATAGCATGAGGAATTACTTTGTAAACTGTAAATGCAGAACAAAACTAGAATGTTGGTTTTGCTATCACTGGTACACACCCTTAATTTGGCAATCATGGTTCAAAGCACAGGTGCTTGTTTTGCTCTGGTCTGGGGGAGGCTACAATCTCCTGATGTCCTTTCCTGGTTTGCTAAGGCAGGAGCACAGAGAAAGTGCACCCTGCAATGAAGGACCAGGGTGACTGGCAGCAGTGCCAGTCAGGGTGCCCCAGGGATAGGGAGAGGAAACTGCTGGCAGGCACAGTTGCTGCAGAAGGTAAGAAGCACCACTATGAATCCTGGCTTCACAGGTCTTCAATTTTCTTATTTTAAAATAAGGTATTCCCACAATAACTAGGTATTGTCCTCCCTAAAATACTTTGTTAAAGAAAAAAATTCTTGAAAAACGTCTCTCCACTGAACACAGTAGGGGTCCAGGTCATAGAAGACCCTGGGAGGGCAGGAGGGCCCTACACAGGCCTCTGTTTTGACATCACTCTGGGTGCTGTTTGGAGTAAAAGAGGGTGGGACTGGTAGATAGAAAGTCTGCCATGCTGGGAACCCCGTCAAGAGGCTTTGTTAATAATGCAGGCAGGCACTAACGTGGGCTTGGACCGGAGAAGGCTGTGTGGAGGAGACAAGTATCAACCTGATCCACAATGGTCAAATATAATCATATGGCTCAACCTAACAGTTTGATTCTAGATATATTCAGATAAAACAATATTTTTTTCACTAAAAAGAGCCAGAAAAGGTGTGTGGCAGGGCTCTCACAGATAACTGGGCATAGTCTGATGTGGTAGAAAGAAATAAGTCTGAGATTCCGAGTGCGAGGTTCAAGTCCTGGCATGGACATCTGCTAGCTGAATGGTGGGTCATTAAACCTTCCAGAATCTTGGCTTCACTCTAAAAAAGGAAGATGATAAAAAGCAGTCTCAGGTGCTCCAGAAAATGTAATTAGGTGTTGGGTGCAGGCAATCTTCTAGACAACCCCATGACAGGTATTGTGAGGTTAATGGCTAAGGCAAAATCTGGCATATAGCAGGTGGTCAATAAATGTCAGTTCTCTTGCTTTTGTCTTAAAACAGCAGCTGGCAATACTGCAGAATCTCTAGTGCCATTGTGCGACCAAGCAAATCCCAGGGGAAAGGAAATTAATGGAGCCCAAATCATAATAACGACAGCTGACATTCACTAGGTGCCTACTGGGTGCTGGCTACAGCCAGAAGGCCAGAGCACCCTAGTAACCTAAGTGTTACTCAGGTGAGGAATCTGGGCACAGGTGAGGAAGTTACTAGCCACGACCACATCAAGGGAGGGTTCTTGTGAGCAGGATTCCCACAGGGCTGGCTGCCCCAGAGCAGGCCGTCCAGGTCCTCTAGATGGAGAGGAAGAGGAGGAGGAGGAGGAGGAGAAGGAAGACGAGCATATGTTGCAGCACACCTACTCCTGCTGATCGCTCCGTATCCTGACAGGCAGTGCTTCTCCCAACTGCCAGCTGGACAACTGGTGACCATAAGTGAACAGACCGGAGATGGGGGAGATTTGAGCAGGGTGGAGCAGCTTCAATTGAAAAGCCACAATATATTCCAAAGAAGTTCTTTCTGGGTGTCACTGTCAGCTTCGAACCTCTCAGCTCATATATCCCCATCCGTGAGTAACTTTGGAAATGGTTCATGCTCCCTCCCCAGTCCAACAACGACCATCAGCAACCTCAATAATCCCATTGCTGGTCACTCCCTTAAAATCCCAAACACTCCTTCAGCCCCCAACCCTCCTCAGACATCTGATCTGCCACCCCCTTCCCTTCTATGTAAACCACTGCTGCCTCAGTTCCTTCAACTCCCCTCCCATGACCTCCAAGCCAGCCTGGGTCTGGCCCATTCTCTGAGCTCTGTCACCATGCAGAGCTTGTGTCCACCTGGAGCTATCAGCTCCTGTTACCCAAGCAGTAGGATCTTTCTTTGGCCAGTCACATTTTTTTTTTAAAGATTTATTTATTTATGCATACAAGCACTGGTGTACAGGCCAGAGGTGTGGGGGGGGGGGGTGAGAGGATTCACCAGAGACAGAGTGGGGAGCAGAACAGGCAGATCAATGGAAGTACACTGCTGAGGGGAGCAGCGGGCCCAGCAGGAGAGGTCTGCTGCGCCATGTGGGTCCCCTCCCTGGCCAGCAGCAGGGATCGAACTCATGCTGCAGTGGCTGCGCTTGCTTCACAGTGCGTTGCTCAACCCACTGCGTCACCAGGGAGGGCCCGCCAGTCAGATTTTTTGAGGGCCACATGTCACTCTTCCCTTTCCAGAATGGTTCCCACTAGAAGTCCTGCTATCAGAGTGATAGGCAATCAACAGTCTTGACTCTCTCCTTCGGTCTTTAACTTCCTGGCAAAATCCCAAACTTAGATTGCACTATCATCTCCTTTTGACCTGTTTCCACCTAACTACCAGACCTCTGACTACAGGACAAGCTGATGCTGCCAGTGGAGCCTATCTCCTTGGACATCCGAGGGACTGCTGCCCATTTCTCGCCTGGCCTCAAACCCTCCCCCTGCCTCCCAACCCTCACTATTCCTCTTGACTCGCAATGGATGGAAGGGCCTCCTTCAAGCGGAAATTAGAAGCTGCCACAAGGAAACTTCCTCAACTTCCTGTCATTGAGCCTGCCAACTGACCTACTTCTGTACCCACCCTCGAGCTCTCTTGGCTAGCAGATAGTCCCTTCACCTCTGCAGTTTTCCACCCACACCTGCCTTCTTGGGAACTCTGTGCTCTGTTTCACCAAGCCAGGACATTACTATCACCTGAAACCAAGGTGATGTCACCAACACCTCTTACGTAGACCAAGGTAATTGTCTCTTAGTTGGTCTCACTGCTTCAGCTCACCTTCTCCCCACTGCCTTTCTCCACACAGAGGAATTCCCCTCAAAAGCAAATCAGATTGGGCCTCCCTGGTGGCGCAGTGGGTTGAGCAACGCACTATGAAGCAAACTGCAGCCACTGCAGCACGAGTTCGATCCCTGCTGCCGGCCAGGGAGGGGA
>JAGFMF010011603.1:3101892-3144467 GCA_019455555.1 Galemys pyrenaicus
AGTATTCCATCATGTATATGTACCACAGCTTCCCAATCCACTCATCTGTTTTTGGGCATTTAGGTTGTTTCCAGGTCTTACCTATTGTAAAGAGTGCTGTATAGCCTGACTTTAATTGCTTCTACAGTTTAGGAAAGTTTTGAATGTTTCACATTTTGCACTTAGGTTGTTTCTAATGTGATCAATTATTCTGAACACATCAAAATTAGAACAACAGTAACAACATCATATGGAAGAAAAAGGAATCTACCATATAGCATATGACATGAGCATGTGGAACCATTTCCCACATTACTATACACCTAGGATTTATGAATGTGCTCTCTTCCCAATGGCATTTTAACAAGTTCAAGTCTTTTTTCTACTTTTAAGAAGAGTTGCCTGTACAACTCTTTCCTCACCTCCCACTCAGCCCCAACCCACTCCAGTCTGTCTTTCACCTTCATCACGCCACCCAAACGGCTCAAACTAGTATCACCAGTGACCCAAACATCCCTGAACCTGTATATTAAGCCGTCACAGTAGCAAACCTAAAAATGGATTTTATGATTTACATGCCAGGATGGAACATATGTGTTCGCTATTTCTCCACCTGGTGAGGATATGAGAATCTTGGCTTCCCTTTGCCTGCTGTACCCAAAGATGTATATCAAATACATGTCATAGAATAAGAGCATCTTTGTTGCTAATGAAGAGTAAGTCAGAAGTCAGAAAAACTTAAAAACCCAAATAAAACTCATGGAAAACCTACTCCTTAACCTCATTTCTTTCTTCCCATTAGTTCCTAAAATAAAAGTAAACCAAAGACATATGCAGTAAAAACTGCAGGGAAAAAGCTGTGATCTTTTTCTAAAGGCTTTCAAATATATTTCAAAATTCAGTCACAGAAAATATGGTCTCTTTACTTACTGAATGTTTTGCTTATTGAAACTATACCAAAAACTTCATAGCAGTGTAAAGAGTGCTTTAAGACTCCAGTGAGTACTTTATGTACAAGAACTTTCATATGGAGAAGCTGTACAGCGTGGGAGTAATGGTTAAGATCTTGGCTCTGGTGCCAGACGACCAGTGATCACTCCGGCTCCATAGCTTATGGCTGCGTTACACTGGCAGCTTCTCTGGCCTCAGTGAGGATAATAATAGTAAGAACTAAACTGCATGTAAAGCACAGGGCATGGTGGCTTAACCATAGAAATGCTTAGTAGATGGCAAATACCATATAGATATGACATAACATGTAATTTAAATAAACCCTCAATTATCACTCAAGTGGGGGATAATAATGTGTCAGTGTAGATTCATCAACTGTAACAAATGTACTCTCTGGTGGGGCATGTGATAAAGGAGGTGATGCATGTAGGGAGGAAATTGTATGGGGGTTCTCTGCATTATCCGCGCAATTTTGCTGTGAACATAAAACTGCTCTAAAAGATAGTTTATTTTTTAAAAAAGCCATTTAACTTCTTACGGAAAATAGACAAGTATATTTACTATTCTTTTTATTTCCTTGACAATGACTAAGAATGACAGGTAGCAATTATAGAGCACTTAGGCCTATCTTAGCAGTTTGTGTATATTAAATTATTAAATACAACACTGCATCTTTTATCATACACAACACACACACATTTAGTTAGAACAATTCAGTTAGTTTTCCATTTTCTGAACAAATTTTTCTATGCCCACTTTAATAACACTCAGATTATCCTGTCAAGTCTCCAAATGCCACATAACTTATGAGCAAAAATATACATTTAAGAGATCATGGGAGAAGATGATTCTCAGATAAGACCAAGAAACAGAGGTTTAAGAATATATCTGCATTCCCCAACAGAGGGTTGAAAGGTTCAAGATTATTCATGGATATATATATCAAAGCTTCCTCAACAAAGCAAAGAGCAACAATGTCTTTGGATGATGAATGGCTGCTTCTGATTTCCTTAGGTAAAGGGTGGAAGGGCATAGTCCCTATCTAGGCTTTTGGTATTTGGTACAGATAAATCACTGAGATTATTTCAAACCTGTTTCATCCAGAGCACGACTCTAACAGGGAACAGTCCTGGTCTTTACTGAGTTTTAGCAAGTTAACACTCCAATAAATAGTCTCTTACTCATGTAATTACACTCTTATTTATTGCATTTGCAAACCAAATAGAGCAATTGTTTTTTCCTGAACAAGGAACCAACGTAGGCTAAGAACATCAAGCCAGAGTGCTTATAGTTTTTATGTTCTGTCACAGCTTAAAATAAAAATAATAGTAGCAAGCCTTTACTGAGCACCATGCCAAGCTCTATGCACAAATCACATGACTTCATCTCGATGAAGGCGGTATAAGATCTGAAGATCATAAAGATAACAAGTAGAAGAAAAGGGATTTGAATCCTAGCAGTCTTGAGTCCAGAAAACAAGCTCCTAGTCCCTATACTATACAACCTGCAGGCCTGATTCCTCCCCCAACACTACAATTGGTGGACGCCTATCACAGAAACCGTTTCCTGTAAGTGCTCTCTATCATCCAAGCTTTCAACTTTGAGTAGTCATTTACAGTTTCTCTTATCAAAATAAGCGATAATCTGCACATACCAGTCTCGAAATAATTTTTATTGGACACTACACTATGCCTTGAGATGCAGACTGAAATATCACCAGGTTCTTTTGCCATATGTTTAAAAGTAAAAACAATTATTGCTACTTAACAATGATACACAAAAATTTTCTTTAAGATGGCCAATTTAAATCAACACTATGTATAACTGAGTTGATTATGACTTCCTGAGCTGATGAACCACTATATTTACTTGCTATTCACCTATCCTATATTCAGATTAATCTTACATAGATTATGTCTCACAATTCACTACTAAACACTAAGTACACATACACAATTAGCTTGGAAAAATCTTTAACTTTTGAACAAAGATATAATTCCAAAACATCTAATAAGCCTTCAGTATTATGGCCCTTTATGACACATTTGATGATTTTATAAATAGGTTCCAGTAATGTGATATACTAACTTGTTGAAGATTTTATGTCAAGAAGTTTTCCAAAGGGGCCCTTCCTGGTGGCGCAATGGGTTAGGCAGCGCACTACGAAGCAAACTGCAGCCACTGCAGCACGAGTTCGATCCCTGCCACTGGCCAAGAAGGTGACTCACATGGCGCAGCAGACCTCTCCAGCCTCGCCTGCTGCTCCCCTCAGCAGTGTTTCAGTTAATCTGCCTGTTCTGTTCCCCACTCTGTCTCTGGTGGATACTCTTGCCCCCCCCCACCTCTGGCCTGTACCCCAGTTCTTGTATGCATAAATAAATAAAGCTTTTAAAAAAAAGTTTTCTGAAGGGGGAATAAAAACTTTTCTGCCAAATATCCATTTTCTGCCAAATATTTGAAACATTCAAAACCATACTCTCAAAGTAATACTGAGAGGACAGAAGCCAAACAAATTTCCAAGTGGAGTTTTTGCCTAACAAACTGTTTTGTAACAGTGCTTATCCTGCATTTCTGATTAAACAATATCCAATAGCCTGGGGTTTTTTGAATAGAAAAGCTTTTTAAAAATCTGGCTCAATAAATTCCTTCCATTGACCACGAATTTCACAGGGCTAGCATGTTCCCAGATTCTTTCAGCAACAACTTCTTGTAGCAATAATTCTTGACCCTTGAGAGAGTCTCAGACCCTTAAGAGAATCTAGTGAAAACCATCAACTTTATTTCCAGAGAAGGTCAAAGTTCATAAAACCATTCATAGGTTCCAAGAATCCCAGTGCTGTACCTTGCACCAAATGATGGGAGAAAGATAATGGCAAACTCCAACTGCAACAGAAAATCAAATTTTCCACTTACACAATTTGTTAGGGGAAAGCAGGTCTCTTTAGAGACTCCAAACCAAAGGTATTGGGTAGTGAATTAATTTGAAGTTGGCTCTGGTCAAATGTATTGATTTTAACCTTTCAGAACTCTCTTCTAAAACTCCAGAAGGTACATACTTACTTCCTGCCTGTCAGTACCCAACTCAAATGTCATCTCTTCAGAAAGGATTGTTTTCTTGACCACTCTTGTAAAAATAGTCGTCTGACCCTCTTTATCACATCTCACACTTTTATTTTCACAATTTACTATTATTTAAAGTTATCTCAATAGTTTTCTTATTCTTGACCCCATTAGAGTTTAAACTCCATTACTGGCAAATACTATGTATCGTCAATGCCTATCACAGTGCCTGGGACACAGTGAGCGTTTGACACGTTTGTTGAATGACTGAAAGTAAAGGACAGGTCGTTGATACTGGAATCAACTATCAAGGTTTTAACTGGTTGTAAGTTAAGAGTTCCCTCAGCTTATTTCCATAACCTGCAGTCCATTTAATCAACCATGTGCCAGGCGCTGTTGCAGGTGCAGGGAACACAGCAGTGAATAAGACAGACAAGTAAGTATCTTTGCCCTCAAGCCCATCTATTTTGGTGGGCCGCCCGGAATAAGCAGACCTCTTGCACACTACAATACCTGGGAGGTGCAGGTTAACCCTCAACCCTCCTTCCTTGAGTTATGGGAGATCCTTTAATGAAAAGGGAATGCTGTCCAATCCGGCACTTCCGAAGCAAGCCTCTGGGGGTTTCCCTGAACCAGTAGGGCAGCTCTTCCCACTCCCTTCCCCCTGCTCTGCCCACTCCGGGAGAAGCCCGACCAGCAGAACCCAGGTAAAGAAGAACTTAAGGTAAGGGCTACCGCTTCTG
This sequence comes from Galemys pyrenaicus, assembly GCA_019455555.1. Lineage (NCBI taxonomy): Eukaryota > Metazoa > Chordata > Mammalia > Eulipotyphla > Talpidae > Galemys > Galemys pyrenaicus. The sequence goes on from JAGFMF010011603.1 coordinate 3,106,626, forward strand.
AGGGTGGTGAGGGGAGGAACCCGGAACCGAGACGACACGGAGTCAAGGCAAGAGTCTGGGGCTGGGAGGCTGGAGAACCAGTCCCGGCTGTCACCAACTTGTGAGGTGACCTTGGGCCAGTCCTGAGCTGCCAGGACATCAGTTTTCCCCGGGATATATGAAGAAGCCGGGTGGGCTGGGAATCGGGGTCTGGGGAAGTGGGGGCCAGGAGCCCTGGCTGGGGCCGGGCGAGGTAACGGCCGGCGTGAGGAGGCCGGCGCGGGGCCCGGCTGGGGCGGCTCACCCACCGAGCGCCACCTGGCAGGCCCTGCGCAGCTGGGAGTGCTGGGGCCGCTTCACCTCCTTGTCGGCTAGGATCTTCTCCAGGGCCCGGGACACGAACATGCTCTTGGTCTGGCTCTCCTGCATGGCCCCGGCCCGGCGGGGGCTGGCAGCCCCGCGGGTGGGCGGCGCGAGCGAGCGGGCGAGCTTAGCTGTGGGCCCGGCGTCCGGGCCGGCACCGGCCGCGTCCGTCCGCACCGCCCTGTCAGGAAGCGACGCCGCGGCTCCACGGCGCCGCCATGTTGGAACGCGTCACGTGACCACGTGACTAGCAGGGCCGCTACGACCGCCTAGCGTCCGTGGACCTCGTGACCCCCTACAGGGTGGGGCCTACGCTAGAGGAGGGGCGGGACCAGGTAAAAGGGGCGGGGCGAGGGTGGGGGCAGGAAGTATAAAAAAAGGTGGGGATCTAGGAGCAATATATGGGAACCAAATAAGGGACCAAGGGAAAGAATAATAATTAAAAAAAAAAAAAAAAAAGCAAAACATTGGCCTCCCTGGTGGCGCAGCGGGTTGAGCGCCACACTGTGAAGCATCCACTGCACAGCAGCGCGAGTTCGATCCCGGCCAGGGAGGGGACCCACAGGGCGCAGCAGACCTCTCCTGCCTCTCCCGCAGCTCCCCTCAGCAGTGTTTAAGTAGATCTGCCTGTTCTGCTCCCCACTCTGTCTCTGGTGACTCTGTTTCTGGTGAATCCTCTCACATCCCTTGCTTCTGGCCTGTACCCCAGTTCTTGTGTGCATAAATAAAATAAATATTAAAAAAACAAAGACAAGGACAAATCATAAACACTTTGTGAGTGTGGGGGAGGGAATGGGATGCAGGCAGAAAGAGCGCAAGAGACTGAGGTGATGGTGCACTGGTGAGATGGTGGTGGGAAATCCTTGGAGACCACAATTGATGTCAAATATATATATTTGAAAAAAGTTAAATTACTGTTAAAAAAAGGTGGGAGCAGCATAGAAATGGGTAAAGGCAGGAGGGGACTAGAAGGGCTGGAGAAAGGAGGTGAAAGGGAGGCAGTGAGGAGAAAGAAAGACAACTAAGACTGTGATAGTGTGCGAGGATGGGCAATAGATAAGGAAAGATTTGAGAGCAAGAAAGGATAGAAGGAAGAGAGGAAGGAAAAAAGGTTGGAAGTGAGAGGATCCAAGGTAAGAGGAGGTGAAGGGTGAGAGAGAGATTAGTGAGTGAGTGAGAGTTGATGAGAGTAAGAGGAAGTGAAGAGAAGGAGGAAGCAGAGGGTTAAAAGAGGAGGTGAAGTACAAGTCCCTAGAGATGAGGTGTTGCAGTGAGAGAAGAGATTGGGGCGTGAAGGTAAGAGAAGTGAAAGAAAAGGTGGAGTTAGGGAGAGAAGAGGAGGAAGGGGAGAGTTCAGGAGAGGAGCAGAGAAGAAAAGAAGATGAGAGGAGGGAGAGGAGTTACAGGGTAGGGGATGAATTGGAAAAAGAAATGGTGTGGGAGGTGAAGGGGGAGGAGTTGAGAAAGATGGCAACAAAACATTCTGGGAGAGAGGGAGACTAGGAGGAGGGCTTGAGGGATGGTGGAAAGGAAGAGGAATTGGAAGAAAGAGACGGTGTTTCACTGACACACCACAAACAGGATTTTGCCTTGCCTCTTGGCAAGACACACCCTCCTGTCACCAGTTGAGTTAACTTGTGTTGAGTGTGCACAGGGCAGCCGTGAGAACTCACCCCCAGTGTATCTCCCTCTGGGATGTATCATTAACTTTCATAAACTTGTGGTTCCTCACAGTACATTGAGCAAGGTGGGGGATTAGAGGGTGCTTCACAGAGGAAGACACAGAACTCACTAACCTGCAAATGAGTACAAGACAGACTATCTGCCCTCAGGGCACCTGCCACTGCATTCCACTGCCAGTGATCTTGGGATAGCTGTTGGTGATATCTCCTGGACCCCTTCTTCTCACTCTGCCCACCTCCCCCAAGATCTCATGGAAGGACTGTGTTTTTCTTGCAAACCTCAGAAACTCTCCTTGCAGCTTGCTCTGATGCTCTGGTCTCAGTTCACATATCTCAGGGTGGCCTTCTTCAACTATCCAGTCTAAAGGAGCCCTTTGTCTTCATAACTGATGTTTTTCACAGCTGCTTTCTGACCTTTTTTACTTGTTTGATTTGCTTGTTTTCTGACTAGGGTATAGGGCACAGAGGGATAGGCTATATCCCCAGGGCCTGGTCCCAAGAGAGAATGTCCCCTGGCCACATTCCATTGTTGGAATGACTGCTGCTCCTTTCATAAGGAAGTAGTCTTCTCTCCATCTGCTTGGACTAGTGATTTGCCTTAAGCCCTACAATATGGTGGAATTGCTGCTGCATGGGTTCCAGAGCCTAGGCATCAAGGAACAAGAGCATGAGGTAAGAGAGGCCAAGTCTTTCCAGGGTTCCCAGCTAAGCCTAGCCCCAGTCGACCCACAACTGAATCCAGCATCTTGAGTATCCCTGGGCAGCAAAGAACTGCCCAGCCAAACGATAGAAAAGGAGAAACCCACATAGTGTTATTATTTGAAGCCACTACAACTTAAGGTCACTTGTTACACAGCAATGGTTGACTGAGACCCCTTCAATCCTCATGTAGTAAGTGAATGAGCAGGTTAATGAATGAATGTGCGAAACTCTCAGAAAAGTGTGAATTATGGAAGTTTTAAACTCCTATGTACTGTTTGACCCTGGAAAGAGGTCAGGTCATTTTACGCCTCTTCTAAAAACCCTACAATGTCTCCTCATTGCTCTAGAGTTGAGTCTAACTAAGCATCTCACTCGGACTGACTTCTCTGCCTCATGTGGTCATTCTTTCTTCCTTCTCAGGAAGAAAGATTCCATTTTATATGCCTCTCTTCCTCTCTATCCATTCTCCATGAGGGCAATAGCACCCCCAGGGGCATTTTGAAATCCCCCCGTCATTTCATGTGACTATTTCTCTGACTGATTTCCCTCTCTCTGTCTTCCTAGTTAGGACGGACGAATTTAGAAAATAAGAACTTAGGCTGCCCAATTAAATTTGAATTTCGGATAAAAGAGTAAATCCCTTATTTAGTATCTGTTTGTCCCATGCAACAATGGGACATAGTTATATTTTAAAATTAGTCACAGTTTATCTGATACTTCAATTTAACTGGCTATATTGTATTTTACCTTGTAATCCTACTCATAGCCAGCTTGGTCTGGCAGCCATGTTGAAGCCATGAGGCAATCTTTGAAGGGGTAGTTGTTGTCAGCAGAGCAACAAGAGAGAAGGCACCTGGGTCTTTGGCATGGAGTCATGGCAATTCTGGAGTGCTTACCTATCAATGTGCACGTTAGACAGACATAAACACCTTTCGCTTCCGGTTCCCCATCTTCTGCAGCTACACCTTGTTCTCATCCCTCTGCTGTGACTCCTGCTTTCCTCTGAGTGATGTCTCAACTTGGAAATGCAAGCTAGTCATTTCAGGCCCCACTTCAGCCCTCCCCCCTTTTGAAACATTTATTTTCTGTGTCTACTTTAAATCAAAACTCTGATGTGACCTTTGGATTCCCACTGGGGAGGGGGATTGAGGCAGAAGCGCCCTCTGATCGGGAACCTCCTATTTGGAAGTGCCTCAGACAGAGACTGTTGAGATTCTCCCCAAGGGAGTTTAAAGTTATAGCCATTGCATTGTCCTGGGTACTTGGGCCCAGCAACAGTGGTAGTTTGTTCAACATAAATGCAATTGTGCATCACTTAAGGATCAGGTGCCTTCTGAGAAACACATCTGTTAAGTGATTTTGTTGCCAGGTGATAGAGTGTAATTACACAAACTTCAATGGCCCAGCTCTTAAACACCTAGGCTGCATGGTGTAGCCTCTGGGGACCACCATCGTCTATGCAGCGCTTCCTTGGCTGGGAGGTCATGCAGCACTGCAGGGGTGTATTAGGGAGAGCACAGTGTGGTTTTTCTTATTGCTTTTATACCTTCTGTGTCTTGAATTGGGCTTCCCTGGAAAAGGAACCTGAGACAAGGATTTGGTTGTATTTGGGAGCTGTTCCCAGAGCAGAGCAGCAGAGGAATAAAGATGCAATCAAGATGGTGTGATAGCAAATCCCCACTGAGAGCATCTGGGGCTGCATCTCACTGAGAACTTTGGGAATCAAGGGTTCTGGGAATGGGGCCTCCCTGGTGGTGCAGTGGGTTGAGCGCTGCACTGTGAAGCATCCGCTGCACAGCAGCTCAAGTTGGATCTCTGGCTAGGGAGGGAACCCACATGGCACAGCAGACCTTTCCTGCCTTGCCCGCTGCTCCCCTCAGCAGTGCACTTCAGTAGATCTGCCTTTTTTTGCTCCCCACTCTGTCTCTGGTGAATCCTCTCACCCCCATCGCCTCTGGCCTATACCCCAGCTTTTGTATGCATAAATAAATTTTTTTAAAAAAGGGTTCTGGGAACCCAGAATGCTGGTGGGGCTTCAAGGCAAATATGGGGCAGGGCTTTGTTTTTTTAAAAAGATTTATTTATGCATACAAGAACCAGGGTACAGGCCAGAGATGCGGGAGAAGAGGATTCACCAGAGACAGAGTGGGGAGCAGAACAGGCAGAATCTACTGAGATACACTGCTGATGGGAGCAGCAGGCAAGGCCGGAGAACTCTGCTGTGCCATGTGGGTACCTCCCTGACTGGGGATCGAATGCGTGCTATAGTGGCTGCAGATAGCTTCATAGAGTGTTGCTTACCCCCTTGCACCACCAGGGAGGCCCCCAGGTCTTTGAAAAATCAGCTATGTTGGAACAGTGTGGTCCCTTGCTGTCCTGTGACCACAGTCTGGAAGTCTGGCCCAGCTCTCCTGTGTAAGGTTCTTTTGGACACAAGAAACAGTCTGCAGCAGAGATTCCTAGTAGCTTACCTCAGCACTTACACTTTGCTGCCTCTTTAGCCAGAACCTGAGATTTAGCTGAGTGCCTGAAGGCTCTGCCGAAGACTATCCATCCCCATCTTTCTCAAATGTAAGAGTGGTCTTATGATCAAGTATAAGATATGAGATAGAAGCACAGGTACTGAGTGAGATTTCCAGGAGGTCTCCTTTAAAGGGACGGCTCCTCCCTTCTGGACACAGTGGCTTGAGCTTGACAACCACTTTAGACCACGGGGCAATGCCTAAACGGAGTCAGAGCACTAAGACACCAGGACGGTGCTAGGGGGCATCTGCCTGCTGACCTCTGTACTACTTTCACACGGAGAAAGTTGCCTCTCCTGTTTAAGTCACAGTTATTTTGGGTTTTTCTGTTGTGTGCAACCCAGCCTAATCAATACTCGAACTCTTGCTAACTTAAGCAGAAAAAAGGTTTTACTAGAATGATGACAGGTCTTCTGCAACCAGGCTGAGAAAATAAATGGGAAATGAGGGACGTTAGGGCATCAGAAACTACACCCAAAGAAGACTCTGAAAAGGATGCTGCTGCTGATTGAAGTGGATACCAGGTCTCCACTCTTGGTTTTGTCTCAGGGACAGCCTGTGGTCAAGTGCCACCACCACCCCCTTCCAGAACGAGTCCCAAAAGTCCTGCTCCTCTGCTTTGCACCCTATAGATTCAAAGTCCTGAGCCACAGCAGCTGCTGGACAGTGCCCTGCCTGGCAGCTGGGGCAGGAACACACACTTCCAAGCTGCACCCTGCCCTGTTCGCCAGGGGGCAGCTGACAGTGGAATCCCGAGGTCAAACCCTACATGGGCCTTATGGAGTTTCTGCCATGAAGTGGTCTCACTCCTTCCCTCCTTCTGTGTAACAATCTATCCCCAAACTTAGCATTTTATTTATTTATTCTTAAAGATTTGTTTTATTTATTTGTGTATGCAAGAGCTAGGGTGTAGGCCGGAGGTGCAGGGGTTGGGTAGGGGTGAGAGAATGCACCAGAGACAGAGTGGGGAGCACAACAGGCAGATCTACTGAGATACACTGCCGAGAGGAGCAGCGGATGAGGCAGGAGAGGTCTGCTGCGCCATGTGGATCACCGCCCTGGCTGGGGATTGAAGCTTGCTGCAGTGGCTGCGGATGCTTCCTAGCGCTGACACTTAACCCCTGTGCCACCAGGGAGACTCTGCTAGAATTTAAAGGACTATGTAGCTGCTGTGGAGAGAGCTGACTGAGGTGCCAGGGGGTGCAGGGATAGTTTCATAGTGCTAAGACTTAACCCCTTGCACTACCAGGGAGGCCACAAGCTTAGCATTTTATTTTATTTTTTTTAAAGGATTTTTTTTTAGATTTATTTATTTATGCATACAAGCACTGGGGTATAGGCCAGAGGTGTGGGGATGGTGAAAGAATCCACCAGACAAAGCAGGATGCAGAACAGGCAGATTGACGGAAACACACCGCTGAGGGGAGCAATGGGCGAGGCAGGAGAGGTCTGTTATGCCATGTGGGTCCTCTCCCTGGCCAGAGGCAGGGATCGAGATCCAACTGGTGCTGCAGTAGCTGCGGTTTGCTTCACAGTGCGTTGCTTAACCCACTGCGCCACCAGGGCAGGCCAAGCTTAGCATTTTAAAACAACCTAGTATTTACCTGTGGTTGACTGGGATCAGCTGGGGGATTCTTCTGCTGTATGGGGTGTTGACTGGTTCAGGCCACGACTGGCCATTCTCTCCTTGAGAGGTGAAGTTTATGTCTCCCCCATGCTTGAAACCAACTAGACTTCTGAGACTGTATCAATTAATAGAGGATGGCAGAAGGGACACTCTGTGACCCTGAGCCTAGGTCACAAAAGGAGACTCAGCTTCCACATGGCTCCCGGGCACACTTGTGCCAGATCTGGAGTTACCGTGTCACCAGGCACTTCCCTGAGTCCACCATCCTTTGGGACTGAGTATGAAGATGAGGCAGAGTGGGGCACCTAGGCTGACCTGCAGTTTTCTTATTTGGGAAATCAGCTAGGCGGTGAGACCAAGAGCTTATAAACTTTGAACACGTAGGATAAGCTGGTTTCAGAAGGAAGAAAGATGTTATAGATTGCAACTTGAAGGCTGTACCTTCCAATGGGCATTCCTTTTGAATCATGCCAGCCTCTCCAAAACAACCAACCTTAATCTTTTCACCAAAGGGAAACAAACAGTAGTCTAGCCCCTTCCTCAACCTTAATGCAATTTTCTTCTGGACACCAGAGGGCGCCAATGTTTGGGTAGTTCAGATAGACTCACCACCTTGTCCTATTTTACTCCTCTCTGAAATAAAAAGGGGGTGGGAGCTTGAGGACTGGGGGTGAGGGTGGGCGTGGGGGTGTGTATGTATGGGGGGCATTTGGCTTTCTCGTCTTAGAATTATTCTCTTGAATGACTCTGCCTGGCACTAGAATAAAATCCAAATCAAATAGCTGTGTCACCACTGAGTTTGGCACTGGCTTCTTTTGTCTCCTGGCTGTCATCAGAAAATAATCTCACAATTTTCCTTGAACCCACCTCACAAAGCCTGGGGACTTTCCCTCATTGATTTTCATTGCCAGCCTTAAGTGCAAATCAGTCAAGTCTGATTCTGATTCGCTGACGCTTCGCCCCATGACCCCCTCGGTGTCCTCCTTCCTCACCGCTGAGCTTCCGATTGAAAGCAGGAGCTAGTTGGAGGGACCAAAAAGCCACAGGATAATCTATCCCATCATGAGTCCATCTACAATGCCTCCTGTGCCCCCTCCGTACCCTCCCCGGGGACTCAGAAGCTTGGGGAGGTGGGGTCTCAGAGCCTCACAGAACCCAGCCCTCTGAAGTCTCCTGGCCTCCTGTTTTCCTTCCAAACCTGCCTGGGGCTGGAGGGGAGGGGGCAAGCACCTTAGGGCTGATTTCCCAGCTGGATCCCGTCAAAAGTGCTCAGGGGCCTAGGGGGTGAGGGGACCAAACCTTCCCACTACTTTCATTAATTCCCCACCTGGAAGAGATTATGTGGCAGAGATTATGTGGAAGCTCTCTCTGTTCCTAAAGGTACCTAGATTCTAGGAATTGCAGATTCTCCCTAGTCTGGTAAAAATTGTCTCCCAGACTTGTGGGCGCAGCGGATTCATCTAAGCTGGCCCAGATCTGCTGCCCACCTAGCTTTCCCACAGTCAAGACTAATTTCTGCCTTTGGTTCCTCCTATTGCTTGTGCTTTAGTTAAAGCAATTACACTGGTTTCTATTCTTCTTGGAGCCCCAAGGTCCTTAGGGCTAGGGCCACTTTTTTGCCCCCACATTTTAGAATGCTTTATTTAAAAAAATATTTATTTATTTATTTATGCATACAAGAGTTGGGGTTCAGGTCAGAGGTGTGGGGGGCGGTGGTGAGTGGATTCACCAGAGATAGAGTAGGGAACAGAACAGGCAGACTGAGTGAAATACACTGCTGACGGGAGCAGCGGGTAGGTGAGGCAGGAGAGGTCTACTGCGCCATGTGGTTACCTCCTCAGCTGGGTGGGGGATGTATGCGGATCATATCACAATAAAAACCAAAATAAAAGATCAAGTTGTTGTTCTCAAGTGTTAAGGTCTTTGACCAAGTTTTTTGGATGATTTTTCTAGTGGTTCATCATCAGGCTGGCCTTGCTGCTCTGGTTCCCTGTGACTGTGATTCTGACAATGTGGATGCATTTGTGGGGCCTGTGGAGCCCACGCTGGTTTGCTGAGAAGTCCTTTCATTTGCTAGATGGTGAGTTCCTGGTCTTTGCAAAAGGAGGGGGCAGGAGGTGCCCTTTTTGGAGAGACCCCAACTAATCACCAGTGTCTTGTGGATAAAGTCTGAGTTCTTTATGGTGTAATTTCCTTAACTGCATATAACCAGGTATTCACTCATTAATTCATTCAATGCAAGAAGTATTCATTGAGCATCTAGTATGTGCCAGGCAATTGTACTAGGTGTTGGGGACACAACAGTGAAAAAACAAAACAAAACAGACAAACTCTGCTGTCATGAATCTTTTGTTCTAGTAAAGTGGTAGTTCTCAAGTGGGAGCTGATGTGCATACCAGGGCACATTTATAATGCCTGGAGATGTTTTTGCTTGTCATGACAAGGTGCTCCATTGGCATGGAGCAAGGAGGGGCCAAGGATACTGCTAAGCATCCTACATAGACCAGCCCACAACACAGAATAATCTGGTGCCAAATGTCAATAGTGACAGATGGAGAAGCCCTACAGAGGACTAATTTCGGTGATGTGTAGGATTTCTTTTTTCCAGTTTTCTTGAGATATAATTGATTTAATTGAACTGAAGCTGCAGCCTCAGGCAGAACTGTGAAAAGTCAGTTTGCCAAGAGGCAAGTTCATTTTGTCCTTATCTACCATCTTTTTTGAGGGTGAAGGGTAAGTAGTTACCCAAAATTTTTTCATGATACTTTCCCCCCCTTGTCTTCTTCTCCTTTTAGAGACTGGAAAGCTAAAGTCCTCACCTTCCTGGAGGCACCTAAAACAGGAATGACCGTGTCATCCAGTTATGCCCAGTGAGCTAGAGCAGAGCTGCTGGGTGAGGCACACAGGAATGCCTTTAGAAGGTTCACAATCAGCTGACTGCCTTTTGGGCTAGTCAACCTTCAGAGATTTATATTTTCTGGCCTCAGTGACTGGGAATGGACAAGATCCTTGAATGAAATGCCAATTCAGTAGAAACAATTGAGATAGAGAAGAAATTATAGTTGCTATTAGCCTGGAGCTGTCATGGACCATCGAGTAGGGCCTGCTGGTAAGTGATGTTAACTCAGAGAAAAACGGAGCCAAGAGATGAGAAGAGCAAGTCCTGATGACACTGAGCACCTGGATCCAGCCATGCCCGAAGATATCACAACTCTAGACTTTTCCATATCTGTTAGCCCCAAAGTCCTTTTTGGGGTTAAATCTCTTTGATTTATGGCTTGTGGGATGGAAGAGAGGAAGGGGCCCTTGGTTGAGATTCCCCCAGGGTTATTTCACATGTGGCAGTTGGGGAACAAGGAAGAACCAGGAAAGGAGACTAAGAAGTAGCAGGTGAGAGAGGAGTATACCAACATGCAACATCTTGGAAGGGAAGAAAGAAAAACATTTTAGGGAGGAGGGAGTAAAATTTGCTGCCATACCCGCCAAGTCCACATCTTAGAGAAGTGAAAACCTGTGCTCACACACAGGTTGTACCCCATTGTCCACAGCACCATTTATAGGAACCAAACAGTGGAAATAACTCCAGCGTTAATTACCTGATGTAGATAATCAAAAGGTGGTATGACCAGAAAATGGAATATTATTCAACCATGAAAGGAAAATATTGATACATGCTATAACATAGATGAACCTTGAAAACATTATGCTGGGGCCTCCCCTGGTGGCGCAGTGGGTTAAGCAACGCACTACGAAGCAAATCGCAGCCACTGCAGCGCGAGTTCGATCCCTGCTGCCAGCCAGGGGGGGGGGACCCACATGGTGTGGCAGACCTCTCCTGCTGTGCCCGCTGCTCCCCTCAGCAGTGTGCTTCCGCTGATCTGCCTGTTCTGCTCCCTGCTCTCTGTGGTGAATCCTCTCACCTCCCCACACCTCTGGCCTGTACCCCAGTGCTTGTATGCATGGATAAATAAATCTTTAAAAAAAGAAAACATTATGCTAAATGAAAGAAGCCAGACATAAAAAGACAAAGATTATATGATACCATGTCTGTGAAACATATAGAATTGCAATGTCACAGAGGCAAAAAGAATAGATTAATAATTACCAGGTGCTGGGGGAAACAGAAGATGGGAAGTCTGTTTGGAAGTAGATGGTGATGATGGTTGTACAACATTGTCAATGTAATTGATGCCTCTGACTTGTACACTTAAAAAGGACAGATTTGGTCATGTGTGTTTTACCACAATAAAATAAAAAAAAAATGTGGAAGCAACCCAGATACCCACTGGATATCCAGTGAATAAACAAGATGTGGTCTATCTATACAGTAGAGTAGTCTTCAACAATTAAAAGGAAGAAGTATTGATACATTTGCAATACGAAAACCACGATTCCACCAAGGTGAATGTCTAGAAGAGGGAGATCTATAGGCACAGAAGTAGACTCACTTTATCTGGAACACACAGAGTGGTGGGGACTGCCTGGGGATGGGTTTCAGGTGTCTTTTGGGAATGATAAAAATGGTCTAAATGTAATTGTGCCAAAGGTGCATCACTCCAAATTTCATAAAATCATTAAATTGTATAATTAAGACAAGTCAATTTCAGGGTATACAAAATATTTCCAAAAAATGCTGTTTTTTAAAAAGGAGGAAATAACTAGTGTAGGTAAGGATGTGGAGAAATTGAAACCCTCATGCATTGCTGGTTGGAATGTAAAATGATGCAGCTGCTGTGGAAAGCAGTGTGATAGTTCCTCAAAAATTCTAAAATAGAATTACCATGTGATACAACAGTTCCACTGGTAGATATATACCCACCCCTCCAAAAAAATTGAAAGCAGCGCTGGAATCGATATCTGTAGCCTTGTTATTTAGGATAGCCAAAAGGTGGAAGCAATACAAATGTCTATCAGCTCATGAGTGGATAGATAAAATATGGACTATCTACACTACGGAATATTATTCAGCCTTAAAAAGGAAGGAAAGTCTGACAGGCTATGACATGGATGAGTCTTTAAAGACATTGTGCTGGGTGAAATAACTCAGACACAAAAGGACAGATAGTGTGTGATTCCATTTCGATGAGGTACCTACAATAGTCAAACTCATGAAAGCAGAATGGTGGCTTCCACGGGCTTAGGGAGCATGGAATGGGGAGGTAATGTTTAATGGGTACATATCAATAGTTTCAGTTTAGGAAGACACAGAAGTGCTCCAGCTAGATGGTGGGGTGGTTGCACAATAGTGCGAATGTATTTAGGAACTGTACTCTTAAAAAAAGACTAATGTGGTCAATTTTATGGCATGTACATTTTACCACAATCAAAGAGAACAAAGAAGGGAGTGAGGAACTGTGTCATGTGCCACTGAGTGGTCCAAGCTGGATGAGGACTTGACATTGACCATGAGATTGAGCTATATACAAGTAAAGGGTAACTGGAGAGGGGGGAATTCCAAGACAGAGGATATAGACCCATTGAGGAGTTTGCTGTAAACAGAGGAAGAGAAATAAAGCTATTACTGAGATAAGTTTGACACAGATTTCTTCCCCAAAGATTGAATAAATGATGGGAGAGATCCAGTAGTTAATCCCTGTGGCCCAAGATACCTGCTCTTTTAGGTGTCACATGTACATTTTGGGTACCAGGGAGGAGCCAGAGCGAGGAGGTACTTGGCCTCTCCTTTTAAGAATGCCTTCCACCCCAACTATTATCCACTCCCCACCACCATACTGTATTTCCACATATACCACATTAGCTACAACTTAATCACATGGCCATACTTAGATGTAAGGGAGGCTGGGAAATGCAGTCTTGATTCCAGGGAGCTTAAGGAAGAAAGGGAGAAAAACCAATGGGGTACTACTCACAGCCTTTGCTACTGTAGTTTATAGTTTACAGATCTTTTATTGTCTTTATTCAAATTTCAACTCAGGTAGCACATCCTGAGGGTCTGGGAGAGGCCAGAGAGGTATTTTGTACATAGAATCTCATGTGAGCTGCAAGAGATATTAACCCCATTTTTGTTTCCTCACTTCTGTATTCCCAGAATGTATGCCAGCGCCAGGCACACAATTACTATCCAATAAATGTTTGTGGTTGTTATTGTTGTTGAATATTTTACATTAGGAAAACTGGTTCGTTCAGAGAGGTTAATTGCATACACACAGAGACTCTGGCATATTTGAACATAGGTTTTCTGATTCCCAAGCTTATGCCCCTCCTCATCGACTAGTTTGTTTAGCATCACTGCCAGATAAACTAAATGGTGTGTGCACGCCGGTGCAACTTACTATTTGAACTATCTCTCTCCCATTCTTGGATCCTCTAGTTTGGGGGTGCTAACTGTACTGTCCAGTTATAAGGGCTAAATATCTAAACTATTATGTCATCTTGCTGGGCACAAAAATTGGCTCAGGGTGTGTGACCAAGGGCATGTAATCAAAGCTGAATCAGTGAGAATCCTCTCATAGACTTCATTTGGAACTGTCGAGAAAGGATTCTTTTTCCCTTGGAGTCATTAAGCTAGAAGATATAGGCTGGTTGCTATTGGAATGTCCCTTGCCACCATAATGGTAGAGCTTAACTAAGAATAAAATTAACACAGAAGACAGAAAGTTGGAGATGGAGACATTCTGACAATAATAGTAAAGCTCCTGGATCAAACTGTGCCTGAAGGCAGTTTATCCCCAGTACTTTTCTGTTATATAAGCTAATAAATTTCCATTTCTTGCTTAAACCATTAGGGTTGGGGTTTCTGTCACTTGCAATCAAGAATTCTGACTGGTATATCTAGCAAACATATGCATTCTTACATTCTGACTATGCTCCATATATTGCCAAGAGCTTGTTATTCTGATATCTAAAAACATGGTCTAGGAAACCAAATCCTGTGTGTAGAAAAGTTCAATCAGAGAAGCACCCCTCTAGGTGTATAAAATAAGAAGACATACGGGGAATTGTTTCCATGAGTGATGGAAGCATTGAGAATCCAAACATGGCATGTTAGGACAACCCATCATTAACCTTTGCAGGAAGGGCCTCCCTGGTGGCCAAGGAGTTAGGTACCGCACTATGAAGTACCTGCAGCCACTGCAGCACAAGTTCAATCCCCGGCCAGGGAGATGACCCACATGGCACAGCAGACCTCTCCTGTCTCACCTGCTGCTCCCCTCAGCAGTGTATTTCAGTTAGTCTGCCTGTTCTGTTCCCCACTCTATCTCTGGTGATCCTCTCATCCCCGCACCTCTGGCCTGTACCTCAGTTCCTGTATGCATAAATAAATAAATCTTACAAACAAACAAAAAACCTTAGCAGGAAGATGCTGCCACCTTTGTGTAGGAGGAGTAAAGGAAGGAGATGATGTTCCCAGGCCTGGGGGTCTCACCAGTCATAGCCAGAACCCCCCAGAATGTATCTGTCTCCAGGCACAGCAGCTACCTCTTAGTGCTTCCCACTAGCCAAATCCACCAAGAAACCAGTGAGATTCTATGCATTCTATACTACTCTCAGTTCTGGTACACAGCAGACCCTTGGTCCCTACTGGTTGGATTTGAATTTGAAGCAAAGAGAAGTTTTTCATCTGTTTAGTGAGGACAGAAATGATAGTGGCAAGTAGGAAAGCCAGAGGGTTAATGAGCTGGCACATGCCAAGCATCAGCAACTAGTGCATATACTAAGCGCTCAATAGACTCTAAATACTGACCATCCTTACCCGCGCTGTACAGGCAGAGATTGCTGCACAACACCCCAGCTGCACTGGGAGGCTTCATTAGTTTCAGGGCAAGGTGTCTCAGGGGCGGTGTGTGTGTGTGTGTGTGTGTGTGTGTGATTTTGACCTCAGGGGCCAGTTGGTTGGGACTGTCGCACCAGTGGGCGGGAGCATTTCAGGTTTCCAGGGAGTAGAGACCCAGAATGTTCCTGATCCCTCAAGCACACTTCAGGGCCCACAACAGAGAAGTGTTTGGAGAGAACCACACACCACCCCACAGCTGCAGCGGAACCAGTTTGTGTTTCTTTTCCCCCCTCAAGTCCCCTTCTTCCCTCACTCAACTCCTCACACTGCTTTCAATTCCCCACTGGTTTTTGAGAAGCATTTCTTCCTGTTTGTAGAATCTCGTTTGGAAGTTCTCATCCTAATCCCTCAGCCCAGTCATGCCGGTGCTGTGCAGGGAAGTTATAAGGTGTTAACGCATTTAATCCTGACAACAATCCCGTGTGCTCGGCACTCTTCCCTGGCCTTCACAGAAGCAGAGATGGAGGCAACTGAACACAGGACTGTGTGAGCCCAGAGGCTGGTGTAGCCACCACCTTGCCAAGAATTCTTGCAGCTTCTCAAACATTTGTAGACAATGGAACCCACTCAGGAATCCAATGCCAGTGCAGTCTGTCTGGGGATTGTCTGGGTTGCTGAGAGGAGGGGTCAATTAAACACTGACAGGACTGAGCATCCGTTTCACATGAACCAACCAGAGCTGGGAGAGGAGTGGACTGGCACCAATGGGAGGTGGGGTGGGGGTGTGAAGGAGCTGAACACATATTGGATAAGCTCACCAGCTGAGCACTCTCTGGAGATACAAGGTTTTTAACACCTTGGCAATTCCCCAGGAGACAATCCTCATGTGATCCCAGGAGGGCAGCTTGGGAGAACGTGAACCCGGATGCAGTGGGGAGAAATGCTAGAACTGGCCAGCAGACCCTGGAGGAAGAAGGAATGCAGATTATGTGAGGAAGGGAGAAAAGACTCAGGCTTGCAAGAATGAAAACACTGTAAGGTGGAAACCCTGCCCCACCAGTCTGTTCTGCAGAAGGTCCCAGAAATGTTCCATTTTGCAAACCTGTAAGGAGTGTGCAGAGAAGAAGCTCAGGAGGAGGCTGGTGTGGAGGACAGCCCTCTGCAGACCAGGGCGGTTGATCAGAGCTGCTATCACAGACCCTGGTTTGCTACTAGTTCCTTTTGTGAAGGACACAGCGGGTATTCCATTTTATTGCTGTTGTGAGCAGAATCTCAATCCACCATCTCTTGCACGTGTGCAGTGTATTCTCTGGGTAGACAGGAAGTGGAAGTGCTCAGCCAGAGGGCGTGTATAATTTTAATTTAACAGATATGCCAAATTTCCCTCCAAAGAGGGGGTATCAGTTTATAATTCTGTTTCCCTACGCCCTTGCCAATATACTTGATAACAACAAACTCCAAAATATGTATTTCATAGCCAGGGAGGTTGAAGTTTTTCCATATGTTTGTTGGCCATCTGTTTTCCTTCTGTGGAAAATTACTTATGTCTCCCCTTTACCAGCTGTTGTATTGGGTCTTTGTCTTTAAAAAATTAATTGGTAGGCGTTCTTTATATATCTTGGGCACTGATCCTTTGTCTGTATCAGTTACAAATATTTTCTCCCATTCTGTTTCATGCTTTTAAACTTTGTTTCTGGTTTTTCTTCTGGGTGTCCAGGTGACATATTTATAAAACTCTTTGCAACAATTTCTGGTGCAGAGTCAGCTTCCAATAAACAGTAGCAGTAGCAAAGGCTAATTTGTACTGATACTGTGTTTAGACAAAGCAAAGTTGGAGCCAGGTAGGTGAGTAAAGCTGGCCAAATTTAAGGGGATGCCCAAAGTGCTACCATCAGGATAAATAGTATTTGTAATGCATTGTTTTTTAATAATCAAAATCAATGGAAAAATTATTGTTATGAACAAAATATCAACATTTTTAAGACAGGTGCAGTGCAGGATCACTCACTATGGCCTCAGGCTCCAATACAGCTTAACATAGCACCTTTATAGTTCTATCTATTCATCCCTGTCTTACCCCTAGGTCCTGACAACCACTGATTTTTTTTTTTTAACTTCTCCAAAGTTTTTCTTTTCCAGGATGTAATATACTTGGAATTTTACCATATGTGACCCTTTCAGACTAGCTTCTTTCACTTGGTAACATTCATTAAAGTTTTCTCCAGGCCTTTTTGTGACTTGGAAGCTCATATACTTTTTTAGTGCTGTATTATATTCCAATATCTGTGTGTTCCAGTTTACTTACTAAGGGACATCTTGGCCTTGCATCAATTGTTCCATCTTAATTATTAATAGTTACCCTTGTCAGTATTAAAAGTACATTGATTTGGATGATAAATTACATGGTCCTTCTACATCATAAACATACAAGGTCTTTGTACATGATAAAACTTCAGAGCATAGTTTCACAAAATTACCTTACAAAAAATGAGTTTCCTAATTAAATAACTTTTGAGAATTCTGTATACTGAAGCTCCCTCTTGGGTATCTGTGATGTTTGTAAAATAAAAGTTCTGAGATGCTCCACAGCTAAAAACCAAGAAACCCCAAATGACATGACTGTATTCTATGTTTTCTTAAATTTTTTGATCAGAGAAATGTTTTTTCTTTACCTGTCCTGTGGAAACAATTGAAAAAACACTACTTTGAAAATATTGTGGATAAACCCAGGGAAACAGAAGAAATAAATATTGAGCAGAAACTAATGAAACAGAGAATAGTGAAACCACTGAGAAAAATAATGAAGTCCAAAGTTGGCTCTTTGAAAATATCAATGAACTTGGCAAATCATTAGTCACACTGACCAAGAAACAAAGAAAGATAACCTAGATTGCTAATAAAATCAAGACTAAAAAAGGGGACACAATTATTAACATTATAAAAATTAAAAAAGGTTTATCAAGGAAAACTAAGAGCAGTTATACTAAAAAATAGTTAGGTTAGGTCCAAGTTAGATGAAATGGACAAATTCTTTAAAAGACATAAACTACCAAAAGTGACCCAAGAAGAAATGAAGTCTCAACAGATCAATATTAAGAGACTGAACTAGTAATCTCTTTTTTTAAAAAAAGATTTATTTATTTATGCATATAAGAACTGGGATACAGGCTAGAGGTGTGTGTGTGTGGAGGGGGGGGGGTGAGAGAAACCACCAGACAAGAGTGGGGAACAGAACAGGCAAATCTACTGAAATACACTGCTGAGGGCAGCAGCGGGCAAGGCAGGAGAGGTCTGCCTGCACCATGTGGGTCACCTCCCCAGCCAGCGGCAGGGATCGAACTTGTGCTGCAGTGACTGAAGTTTGCTTCATAGTGCCTTGCTTAACCCACTGCGCCACCAGGGAGGGCCCTGAAGTAGTAATCTCTTTTTTTTTTTTTTTTTTTTTTGCATAGAAGAACTGGGGTGTAGGCCAGAGGTACAGAGGGTGAGGTGAGAGGATTCACCAGAGACAGAGTAGGGAGCAAAACAATAGGGAGAAATAAACAGCCAAGGGGAGAAGCAGGTGAGATAGGACAGGTCTGCTGTGCCATGGGGGTTAGTGGCCTGGCCAAGGATTGAATTGAGGAGGTAGCAGTGATAGAACTGAGACTTAATTCCTAGCCCACCATGGAGGTACCCCCCACTTCCATAATCAAATTTTTTTCCATGAAGAAAAGTTAGACTCAAAAAACTTTACTGTGAATTTTACCAAATGTTTGAGGAATAATTCATATCAACGCTTCAAAAGTCTTCTAAAAATTAGAAGAGGGAACATTTCCAACTCATTCTATGATGTCAATATTACTTTGATAACAAAGACATCACAAAATAGGAAACTGCAGATCAATAACCTCATGACTATGTGGTAAATATTCTCCAAAAATACTGGCAAACTGAATCTAGAATACATAAAAAGGGCCACCTACCAGGAATTTATTTCAGGAATGCAAAGCTGAGTTAACACTCAAAAATCAATTACTGTAATATTAACTATGTTAATATTCAATACATTGTAACATAGTTAATATTACAATACCTATTGATATCAACTAAATCTATATTTAGTCCATTTCAATAGACTAAAAGATAAAAACTATATGATCCTCTCCTAAATATAGAAAAAGCATTTGACAAACTCCAATACCCTTTCATGACAGGAAAAAAAAACCACTAAAATATATATCAACAATAAAAAGACAATAAGCAAACTGAAAAGGGGGAAAAGGGTATGACTGTTTCTTCAAAGAAAATATAAAAATTGCAAATAAACACATTTAAAGATAGTCAATATCGTTAGTCATTAGAAAAATACAAATCAGGACCTCCCTGGTGGTGCAGTGGGTTAAGCAACGCACTATGAAGCAAACCGCAGCTACTGCAGCACGAGTTTGATCCCTGCCCTGGCCAGGGTAGTGACCCACATGGTGCAGCAGACCTTTCCTGCCTCACCCCTGCCCCGCTGCTCCCCTCAGCAGTGTGTTTCAGTCAATCTGCCTGTTGTGCTCCCCACTCTGTCTCTGGTGGATCCTCTCACCGCCCACACCTCTGACCTGTACCCCAGCTCTTGTATGCATAAATAAATAAAATCTTTAAAAAATATAATATTCCATTCTCTTGATAGTCTACATTTTGTTTATCCAATCATCAACTGATGGACATTTTAGTTGTTTTTAATTTTTGATTATTTTGAATAATTCTGATATATGAATCTGTGGGTACATTTGTATATGTGAATATGTGCTTTCATTTCTCTTTGGTATCTATGTTGGAGTAGAAAGCCTGGATTAAAATGGTAATGCTATGTTTTATATTTTGAGGATTGTTGAACTGTTTTCCAAAGTGACTGCACCCCTTTACATTTCCACCAGTATATTACATATACACCAGTAGGCAATGTACATATTCATAGCCTCAACAACACTTATTATCGTCTGTTTTTTTTTACTTTAGCCACACTGGTGGGTGTGACATGATAGCTTGTAACTTTGTTGGGGTTTCTTTGTTTGTTTGTTTTTTAAAGATTTATTTATTCATGCAGGGACCTCCTTGGTGGTACAAGAGGCTAAGCACTGCACTAGGAAGCTAACCACAGCCATTGCAGTACCAGTTTGATCGCTGGTCAGGGAGGTGACCCACATATGGTGCAGAGACCTCGCCTGCCTCGCCCACTGTTCCCTTCAGCAGTGTATTTCAGTCCATCTGCCTGTTCTGTTCCCCACTCTGTCTCTAGTGAATCCTCTTACCCTCCCCTACCATGCCTCTGGCCAGTGGTACAGTGGGTGGTGAGAGGATCCACCAGAGACAGAATGGGGAGCAGAACAGGCAGATTAACTGAAATACACTGCTGAGGGGAGCAGTGGGCAAGGCAGGAGAGGTCTGCTATGCCATGTGGGTCCCCTCCCTGGCCAGAGGCAGGGATCAAACTCGTGCTGCAGTGGCTGTGGTTTGCTTCATAGTGCGTTGCTTAACCCACTGCGCCACCAGGGAGACCCAAGAATGAAATATTATTTGACTGTAAAAAGGCCTGAAGTGCTGATACGTATTACAATGTGGGCAGCACTTCAATACATAAGAGGTGAAAGAAACTAGTGACACATACTAAAATATTGCATGATTCTGTTTATATTATGAAATATACAGAAAAAGCAAACACATAGAACCAGAAAACAGATAAATGGTTGCCTAGGGTTACAGTGGACTGGGGGAGGGAAAATGGGGTGTAATAACTCAGAGTATTTCTTTTGGAGATGATGAAATTAGATTCTAGTGATGATTATACAACTCTGTGAGACCCCAGTGAATTGTACACTTTAAAATGGTGAGTTGGGGGCCTCCCTGGTGGCTCAAGGGGTTAAGCACCATACTATGAAGCATCCGAAGCTCCTGCAGCATGAGTTTGATCCCCCGCCAGGGAGTTGACCCACATGGCACAGCAGACCTCTCCTGCCTCGCCCGCTGCTCCCCTCAGCAGTGTGTTTCAGTGGATCTGCCTGTTCTGTTCTCCATTTTGTTTCTGGTGAATCCTCTCATGCCCCACACCTCTGGTCTATACCTCAGTTCTTGTATACATAAGAAATAAATCTCTAAAAAAAATGAAGTAAAATAAAATGATGAGTTGTATGGTATATGAATTAAATCTCAATGAAGCTGTTTAAAGAATAAGCTAATAAATAAGGAAGGTAGATAAAAGGCCAAAAACTATGAGGGAGTAGTTCTGATAGAAAGCACCTGCCAATTAACTTAAAAGTAAGTATATTAAAAGATACATTTTTAAAAAGCAATTGTTAAAATGGCTTTGGGTTTATTACAGAGTTTAAATTCTTTTTTTTTATTATTAGGGAAAAATGGTAAACATACAGTAAAGCAAAGGGAAACAAGTTTCTATGTCTCTAGCAATTACCAACTCACGGCCCATCTGGTTTTAGCTCTACTCCCACCCACTCCCATCCCAAATTTTGGAAGCAAATCCCTGAAGCATGTCCTTCCATTTGCTGAGGCAATGGCCCACCGTGTCCCATGCCTTCCTCATGAAGAACTGTGGGTGGAATTTTTAACCTCTGTGTTGGTTTTTCTCTGAGCAGTGAGTTTACTTTCTTTGCTGAAAGAGCGCACTTTGTATTTAGTCCCGGATTCCTTCCTGCCACCGTCCCCAGGATGGGACCATTGGCCCTCCTTGACGTCAGGCTGTGCAGTGAGTCAGCTGCACTTCTTCCTTATTTCATTCCCAGAGATTATGAGGGACGTACCATTGTCCTTTCTCCATTCCCTTCCTAGGAACTGAGCCTCAAATTCATTTTAGAAGACACTGTGCAGAGCTAAGAGAACGCCTTCGCCAGCCTCCTCTGAGCCAGGGCTCAATTCTGGCTAGTGAAATATAAGTAGAAGTTTGGGACTGGAACTTCCAAGGAGCATCTTAAAGAAAACTAGGATGTGGGGCCTCCCTGGTGGCGCAGTGGTGAAGCGCCACACTGTGAAGCATCAGCTGCATAGCAGCCCGAGTTCAATTCTCCTCGGAGAGGGAGGGAGAAAAGAACACATGGCACAGCAGACCTTTCCTGCCTCTCCCGCTGCTCCCTCAGCAGTGTATTTCAGTCGTGCTGTCCGTTCTGCTCCCCACTCTGTCTCTGGTGAATCCTCTCACCTCCCATGACTCTGGCCTGTACCCCAGCTCTTGTATGCGTGAATAGAACAAAAAACAAAACAAAACAAAACAAAACAAACAAACAAACAAAAACTTGGATGGCAGGGTTTTCTCCCTTCCTTCTTGTGGCTTAAACAATGGGCGGCAGTTCCTGTAACCACACTGAAGCGTGAGGTGGACTTGAGGGGGAAGCCATGCTAAGGATAATGAAGTAGGACGCTAGAAGGAGCCTGCATCCTGCATTTTGTGCAGCTGGCTCATTCTTCCTCCCTTCAGAGCTCGTTTATGTAAAGAAAAATAGAGTCCTGTGGTGTTGAAGCTATCATTTTTTCTTTTCTCTCTTATAAGCAGCTGAGCACGATACCTATCAGATGTATTGCTCCTTATTGTTTTCGTCTCCCTTAGTCCCTCAAGTATTGATTTCATCTTCTATGTATTTTTATAAACCACTTTAAATCCTTTATGGATTTAGAGTCAAAATAAATAATTTATTAAACAGCAGCATTACACAATCGCGCACATGGATTCTTATTTCAAAGAGCAACAACCAAAAGCATTTGCAGGCAAAAAGTTAAAGTGTGTCTTGTGATTTGCAAAACTGAAGTTGGAATCAGGAAGGAAATCCGTTGCCTATTACCAGAAAGATGGGCACCACATGGAAATTCAATTTCCAACAGAGAGAGTTTTTAAAATTTGAAAAGCTGAACAAAAACGGACCATATGTCCCACTGTGGAGGAAGGGTTAGGCCAGCATTAGTGTGTTAAAACAGAGGAGTATCAGATTGCCACTGGGAATGACAAATATGACTCTGATGGAGAAGTAAGGGGAGGGTATCTGCTAGGTAACAGACAGGGAAAGAGACAGGGCTTGTTTGGGTGCCCTTGCTGCTCCCTCATCCCCCTGCAAAATTGTGTCCCCGGCATCTTTAGGATCAGAAGAGGTTACACAGTTAACAGTAATTGGTGATTTGAGGGACGGAGGGTGAGGCTCTTATTTCATGGAACTGTTGATAATTTACTGTTTCCATTTAAACTGTGCATCTGGACGAGCTGATAGATGTACCCAGAGGTGATACCAACACTACGTAGCATGGAGGTGGCCTTAGTCACAGAGCAGTGTCCAGAGGGACTGTGCCAGCTCTGGTGTTTAACCCTTTAGGTGTTAGTTTGTAGGATAGAGTGGGGCATCTCCAGGGAGGGACTGGGCATGCTTTGGAGGACCAGGGCATACTTGGTAAATCAAAAGGGTCAATCATCAACTGTTAAGTATTTTGTTATTTTAATAACTTGTGTGACCATACTGATGCTAACTGAATATTAGCCCTGATGATATGGCACTTTAAACCTTTTTTCCTTCAGTGAAAGTTTTCAAAGTGAAAACTGATTTTAATACATGTGCAGAAGATGGAATCGTAAATTACTTCCAGTACCATGCACATCACAATTGTAACTCAGTCTCCGTTAGCCCTTGAGATAGCAACCCTTCTGGGGTCTTTTGGTTACAGCTCAGTTGGGCTTGGACAAAGAAGGGAACCTACTATAACGCATGTAACTAAAAAACCTGGTGAGTGTCAGGCATGGCTGAACCTAGGGGTTCATTGGCATCACCGGGGCTCAGTTTCCCTCCTGCCTCACTGCTCTGTTTCCCCTAGTATCTCTCAGGTAGGCTCTCTGTAGTTGGCAGTTCTGGCATCTCAATGCTTCTCTTCTCTAACATCTGCAAAAAGAGAGCTTTTTTTTCTTAATATTTTTAAAAGATTTATTTATTTATGGATACAAGAACTGGGGCACAGGCCAGAGGTGTGTGTGGGGTGGGGGTGAGAGGATTCACCAGAGACAGAGTGGGGAACAGAACAGGCAGATGGACTGAAATACACTGCTGATGGGAGCAGCGGGCGAGGAATAAGAAGTCTGCAGTGCCATGTGGATCCTCTCCCTGGTCAGGGATTGAACTCAAACTCGGTGCTGCAGTGGCTGTGGCTGTCTCACAGCGTGGCGCTCAACAACTCTCTGAGCCACCAGGGAGGCCCTGAAGAAAAAGAGCTTTTTATTCTAGTCATTCCAATGAAAGTTTCACGATTGAATCCCATCAGATGGACCTGGATTGTGTGCCCACCCAGAACCATACTTTAAATGGTTCTCAGAGGCTACTGGCCACTGTGATTAGGAGTTTCAAGTCCACTTCCAGATCTGGGATGGACTCA
Organism: Galemys pyrenaicus; assembly: GCA_019455555.1. NCBI lineage: Eukaryota > Metazoa > Chordata > Mammalia > Eulipotyphla > Talpidae > Galemys > Galemys pyrenaicus. The sequence continues at coordinate 3,130,620 of JAGFMF010011603.1, forward strand.
ACACTTCCTGAAACTCACAGGGATGAGCGGATGCCACTGAATTGTCAGAAAGAAGGGGACACTGAACACACAAAATATCAGATGTTACTCAAATGCTTCCATTTCATTAACAAAAAGACCGAGGCTGTTGCGTGCTGATTTATTTGTGGGTGGGTTCACAGGAAGACAGCCTGGCTGGCTGGCTAGCGACCCCTAGTGAGTAAAGGGACTCTAGCGGGAGGGAAGTCAGTGAGGAATCTGATCTGGGCAGGGGTGCAGGTCATATAGGGAGGGCCTCAAGGGCCATTGTAAGGACTTGGGCTTTTGCTTTGAGAGAGGTGGGAGGCCCAAGCAAAGGTGGAATTATCTGGTAGATATTTTCTTAGCTCTACCTGTTCTGTTGCTCAAATATAAAATAGTACGTTGCTGTCACTCAGCCTTTCGTGCTTGTTCATGTAACAAATATGAATTGGACTTGAGATCCAGACCTGACCAATCAACATACTTGATTTCCTTGGCCAGTGATTATATCAAGCATTAGTATGTGACCCATGTCATTCAAACAAGATCTAGTCCAGACACTTCGGCTGTAACTATTGAGAAAAAAGAAAGTGGTATTACTAAAGATGTAACTTTTATGACTAAGAGGCACCCCACGGTGTAAGATGGAGTAAGACTCCATCTGAAAAGGGGGCAAACCAAGAGAGACAAGTGATGGGGAGGAGGAAACTGACTTTCATGGCATTGGTTGACCCCTAGATCCAACCTTACCTGCAGTTGCTCTAGCTCTGGATTTCTCAGTTCTATGAGTCAAGATATTCTGCTTTTCCTTTAAACCATTTTGAGCTGGGTTTCTAACACAACTGAAAGGATCCAGAATGAGGTGTCATGAATGCATAGACTTACCGGGTACTAAAGATTCAGATACCAATGGCAAGGTGGCTTTGACTAGGTCCCTACACCTAATGAGTACACAGTAGAAGGAGATAGGGAAGGAGCCTGTGCCTCTTTCCCTCCTCTGTCTAGATGCTAGGCTCCTTTCAACCAAAGACAGTCTGACCTTTTCTGATCCTCCCGAGAGCATCTGACTCAGGTTAGAGCTGTTTGTTAGATGTTTCCTAAATGGTGCCTACCTGTTTGCTTGAGGATGTGGCTCTCAAAAAGAAAATGTTAAAAATCCGGCATGGCTGGTAAACCTGCCTGCCTCCCAGGCCAGATTACACATCCAAGAGTCCCCCTTAACTCCCAACCCACAACCGCTGGCTGGCAATTTATTAGGAAGTAAAAGGAAAGAAAACAAGAAAAGCTCTATTCCTTTTCTCTGACTCCAAGGAGGAGCTAGCTTGATAAGATCAGCACTTGGCTACCTCCTGCCATCTTTCATGTTGCATTGAGTTTCATTTGTGTCCTCTGGGGGGCCGATGCTGCAGCCAGAGCTGTCTCCAGAGGACTCTGATTGGCTTCCATCCTGCCCACCTGAGGTCAGAAAAACAGTTTTCCAACCTCTGTCTTAACAGCAGACCTGGCTGAAGCCCACTGGGGAAAGGGCTTCTTGACCCAGGGATTGGGGATAGTATTACAGGATCTGTCACCCCCATCTGCCACTTTGACCTCCCCAAAGGTGTGTCTTTGTGTGGAGGAAGGGGGTAGGGCCCCAAATACTTTGCTGTATTCCCCCAGGGTGAGGGCACAGAGATGAACCCAATATATTATTACGAACCACCTGATCTTGCCGCTCCCCAGTTTTGGTGCTAGGTGTGGGAGGCTCCGCACAACCAATCCCCAGCTGAACTTCCCAGCACCTCCTGTGCCCTCTCCTCCAGGAACTCAGGGTGGTAGTACCCTTCTCCACCTGCTCCCTGCACCCAAGGGCACCTTCAGAACACCCTGCCTTTGCTTCTGCTGTGCTGTCTGCCTGTTGCATCTTTCCTCCCATCCGGGCTTAGCAATCTCCCATTCGCTCCTTCAGATGGAGCTCAGATGTCGCCTGTGACACTCTCCAAGTGCCAACCTCCTCCTCACCCCTTCCACTACTCCACACCATGAGCAGAATTTGTCTCTTTTGTGCTTTGTTCAAACTGCGCATAAAGGGCTTCTCAAGTTTTCTGTTTGAGGCACCCTTTGGAAACCTTGAATTTTTAAAACATTGAGATTGAATTGACATATCACATGATATTCATTTATATGTAAAACGTCATGATTTGATAATAAAATAGACTGTGACATGATCATCCCAGGAAGTCTAATCCACATGCATCACACACATAGTCACAAAAAAGTTTTTCTAGTGATGAGAACTTTTAAGATCTACTCTCAGCAACATTCAGTTTTACACCAGAAACCTGGACATGTTAGCTGCAGACCCGAACAGATTCAATCCAGAGTCATCACAGTTTACACAGAAGCCATCAGCGCCCTGGCCTTGTTCTCTTAGCTGCTCACCCCGCCACTCTTGCACAACGGCCAAATGCACGGTGGCACCAGCTTGTGGTCACGCTAGCTCCCCCTTCTCATCTGCCTCCCAACCACAGCTCAGCTCGGGCCCTGCATGCCCAAGCCCTGCCAACCGCCCCTCTTATCGCCCACTTCCCTCCCTCTGTCCCCACCCCTTTCTCAGCTCCTGGCCTCCCTTAGCTGTCCCTGAAGCACAGGTTCTCCAGCTTTGATCAAGGCTTTCGCAGCCCCCTCCCCTCTCTCCCTCATTCGTCCTCGCTCCCAGACAGCCTGCTGGTTTCTGCTTGAATGTCACCCCCAGGACCCCTGGTCTAAGTGAGTCAGTCCTGTCCCACAGGCCCTGCGGTGAGGGTGGCAGTGTCTTGCTGCCACTGCTTGCCGAGATTCCTCTTTTCTGAGTCCTGCCCATTTTCTAGAAGTGTGGTTAGGGCCACCTGTTCTCCTAGGCTGGGCAGATACCAGCCCCTAGCGGAGCTGCCTCCAGCGTTCAGCTCTTAGATGGACAGATAACAAAGCCTTCCTTCGGTGTGGGTGTGGGTGCCCCACACTCCAACCGGCACATCCTGCCTCCTGCCAACCCCCTCAAGGGAGGCTCCGTAGCTCTGTGGCTTAAATGCAAGTTATCTAAGTGTGAGGGTCTTTTCTCCACACCATTCTCCTGTAGCCCCTCACACAAGTCTAGTCACAGTGGACACGCCCTTTTCCTAAAACACACCCATCTACACACAGCCCTCAACCCATACACACACACACAAACATGCACACACGCTCACACACATACACATATCAACACGGACATGCATGCACACCCCTCACACATAGACAACAGATATAACACATACACATACCATTATACACACACATCAACACACATACGCACCCTCAGCATACATGCACAACAGACATCGACAATGCACACACCTCTTCACACACACAACACCTAACACATCAACACACATCAATGTAGTTTGTTGATAGAACTCAATCCCTCTTTACGGAGGCAGCCTCTTGATTAAAATAATTTTTTGCAGAGTTCAGGGTTCGAATCCTGCACCAGCTCTTCAAAGGGTGACCCAAGTAACTTCAGGTTACTTGTTTGTAAAATAGAGACCCAGAAAGTCAGTCACACGATAGGCACTTCTAACTGGCATGTGACAGTCCATTTAGTGTGACTTCATTGTGCAAAATAAAAACCTTCTGTGTATGTGTAAGCTTGGAAAAGAGTGTGATGGGAGTGGTTATGCCTGGGGGCAGAGAGGGGTGGGGGATAGTATTTTCATTTCTTGTCATGCTTTTATACTCTCTTGTTTGGAATTGTAATGAGCCTGCATTTTCACGTCTTACTGGCTGTGGACTAGTTGCTGTTGAGCAAATGCTACCCTCTCTCCTCCACTTCTGGAAGGGGCGTGCTTCTCTGTCCTTGGCTTTTGGTCTTGGTCATGGACTGTTTTGGGCCAATGGATTTGATTGAACATGACATGAACATAGGCTTGAGCTCCATGGGTGAAGCTGGCTAGCACCCCACACCCCTGCCTTCTACCAAGAGAAGGACATGCCCTGCGTAGCCCTGAAAAATGAGTGACACATGTAGCAGCAGATCTGACCCAAACCCAGTATCCAGAGACCCAGCTGAAATAACAAGATCGATGGTATCGCCCCAGAAAATCCATGGATGCACGAGCCAGAATAAATGAGTTTGTTCCATAGCAAGAAGGAATGGCTTCTCTTGGGTTACCTTTTTTTTTAAAAAAAATTTTTTAAAGATTTATTTATTTATGCATACAAAACTGGGGTATAGGCCAGAGTCACGGGAGGTGAGAGGATTCACCAGAGACAGAGTGGGGAGCAGAACAGGCAGACTGAAACACACTGCTGAGGGGAGCAGCAGGTAAGGCAGGAGAGATCTGCTGCACCATGTGCGCCCACTTTGGTTACTTTTATTTATTTTTTAAAGATTTATTTACTTATGCATACAAGAGCTGGGGTACAGATCAGAGTCGCGGGAAGTGAGAGGATTCATTAGAGACAGAGTGGGGAGCAGAACAGGCAGATGGATGGAAACACACTGCTGAGGGGAGCAGTGGGTGAGGCAGGAGAGGTCTCCTGCACCATGTGGGTCCCCTCCCTGGCGGGGGATCGAACTTGTGCTGCTGTGCTGCGGATGCTTCACAGTGCTGTGCTCAACCAGCTGTGCGACCAAGGAAGCTCCACTTTGGAGACCTTTAAAAGGGAAGAAAACTAAACAGGAAAAAAAAAATCAGGAAACGAAGGGTCAAGCAAATAATTGCTTGGAAAATGCTGGGTCCTCCTGCAGTCCCTGACCCTCCTTGAGGGCACATTCCTAAAATTCTAGAGGTCTTGCCAGACCCTAGTTTGAAGACACCTGTGGCACTTTGCCCCATTATTTATTTTACTCTATCTTGCAGAGTATTTAGTTCCCAAGCTGTCGTGCCTATTTAAACCAGCCCCTGCCTTCCAGGAGCTTATAATCTAGTTGCATAAGCAGAATAAATATATTAAGGACTCAGCTCTCTCTCATGGCCTAAGCATCTTGGTGAGCTGGGCCTGATTCCAATGTCTCAGGTATTTATTTTGTGTCCACTCTGTTACCAAGTATAATTCAAATTGGGACTGTAATCACCTCCATGTTACAATTGAGGAAATGAAAGCTTGGGAGAGGTGGAGCCAGGATGGGGCTCAGGTCTGCCTGGGTCCAAGCTCACCTTCCAGGCTTCTCCCTGGGTTTTAGTTACACACTCACTTTTGCAGTACAGAAGATCTTCGGATAGTGTCACTGCATTTGAGGTCACTTCATTAAACCATTGATAAGAAAACCCAATTTGGCTTTGGCCAGTGCCACCCTCTGCGTGGAGTTTGCTTGTTTGGGGTTTGCATGTTCTCCCCATGTCTGGTAGGTCTTCCCATGTCCTAGAGATGTGCACCTGGCAGGTTTCAATGGCCCTGGCCTCTGTGTGTGTGTGTGTGTGTGTGTGAGATGCACCCGTGATGGAAGCATGTTCTGTCCTTGTGCCCTGAGCTTCTGGGAGAGGTTCCAGCTAACTACAACCCTGAACTGGAATAAGTGAGTTGGAAATGAATGACTACAAATTATTGTTTAACAGTAGATGTGTTTGGAGTCTCAATTTAAAATTTGGGGGTAGGGGCTTCAATTTAAAAGGTAGGGGGTAGGCACAGTGGGTTAAGCAACGCACTATGAAGCAAACCACAGCCACTGCAGCACGAGTTCGATCCCTGCCGCCAGCCATGGGGGTGGCCCACATGGCGCAACAGACCTCTCCTGCCTCGCCTGCTGTGTTTCAGTCAATCTGCCTGTTCTGTTCTACACTCTATCTCTGGGGATATCTCCTCTCATCCCCCACATGTCTGGCCTGTACCCCAGTTTTTGTATGCATAAATAAATCTTTTTTAAAAAATAAAAGTTGGGGATGGTTTTATGGCCAGAAACACACTGTAGGAACTTGGTTTTTATTTATACCAAATAGATTATGGTACAATTAGTTGGCTATACATTATTTTACCTAAAATTGATACTCCCAAGAACCTATTGATGATTGGTAAAGACTTACTGGGTGGGGCTTTCTTAAGCACTTGGTGAAGGGTGTTAGAAGGACAGAAAGAAATGACACTGCGGTTGATTGTTACACAGCAAAAGCTGACTGATGTGGCTTCTACAGTCAACAGTTGCAAATAACCTGTATTTTTCTCCTTTGAGCAGACACAAGCTCCAGATGACTCTGCAGAGGTCCCAGAATTTGTCACTCTGGAATATTTCAAGGCTTTCCTGCCTCTATGATTCCTAGATAGCCCCAAACTTGCTGTCTGACCTTAGATAAACCACTTCCCTTCTCTGGGCCTCTATTTTCCTTCCTGTTAAATGAGAAGCTTGACATTGATTATCTCAGCAACCCTTTAGCTCCAAGAATCTCCCTTGGTTTCTCCTTGAACAATTCTTCTGTCTCAAGAGAAAGATGCTGTGGGCTGGGGCTGAGGTGAGGGGAGTAGCAGGCCCCCCTTCATGTTTGGGCTGTGTGGGAGGCTCTCTTTTTCTTTGCTTCTTACTTTTTGTTCTTTTATTTAGCCAGAAAGCTATTTTAAACTCTAAGTGGGGAGCTGCTAAAAGCCACATGCTTCAGATCTCACGTGCTACAAACCCTTGTCAGGCGAGAGCAAGCAGACTTTTAATTCTTACTGTTCCCCTCCTCCTGACCCCAAGGGAGGGGAAACTCCTTCCATTCATCCTTTCCCGGGATGAATCACAAAACTGAAAAACACTTGCCTTCTGGTCTCTGGAAGCCACTAGGGCTACCGTCTGAAATCCAGCGCCCTGCAAACTTGTCTGCATCTAGGAGGCACTGGGACAGCTCCTTAAATGCCAGTGCTGGTTCAGCAGGTCTGAGGTAGGACTGAGGTCCTGCATTCTCACTATCTCCCAGGTGGGGCTGGGATGAGCAGCAAAGCCTTGAACCTGTAGAGTCCTGCAGGGTGCTTTTAGCTCAGAAAAATCCAGCTGGAAAATCACTCCCTGGCTCCTTCTCGTTGTGAATGTACCCTGCAAAATTTTGCTCTGCAAAAATACTATTTTTAGTAAAATTCTTTAAACATGTGATCTTTGCACAGGGTGAAAAAAAAAGTTAAACGCTTTACAAAAGGTATACACTGAAAAGGCAGTCACCCTTTATCCCATCCTCCATGCTCCCATGCATTTAACTGTTAAGATCCAACTTTACAGTTGAGGCAAGAGGAGCACAGAGTGGTTGAGTACTTTGCTTTTCGTTGCACAGCAAATGAGGACCAGAATTGAGATGCCTGATGTATCATCGTCTTTCATGATTCAACACTTCTATGGTCAAGCTCCCCCACCACCTCTTTTTGTTATAGCCAACATAGCATCTAATGTTCTATCTCCCTAATCTTTATTTCTCTCTCAATGATTTACCTTGAAGAGAGCTCAATTGTGACATGTAGAGGGCTCCTTTTTCTGAACAACAGCATAGAATCTCTTTGCAAATACAGACCTTATCTTCAGGGAAGGACCTGTTTAGTGGATGGGACAAGGCTGGGTCATTCTAGTGCCTTCACTGCGAGCTGCTGTGATATACAGGCTTGTATATATATCAGTTTTCATACGTGTGAGGATAACTCAATGATGAACCCTTGGACCTGGAACAGCTGGGTCAAAGGCTAAGTTCCCCTGAAGTTGGGGAGTTGATGTCAATTGTTTTTCAAAACAACTACACCAGCTGTGGAGGGATGTCCAACAGTCAGTCTCTCTATTAGAAGTTTCGCTTTGAGAGATTTCAGTTACCCATGGTTAACTGTGAGTCTGAGGGGAAACTTTTACCTACAATAAGATATTTTGAGAGAGAGAGCAAGCACACTCACCTAACTTTTACTACAGTATATTATTATAATCATTTTATCATTAGTTATTGTTGTTGATCTCTTACTGTGCCTCATTTAGAAATGGAACTAATTTGTCGGTCTATATGTATATGGAAAAAACAGTACATGTAGAGTTCTGTATTACCTGCGGTTTCAGGCATCCCCTGGGGTTCTTGGACTGTAAACCCCGCAGTAAGGGGGAACTACCCTACCTTTTCCCCCAGAGCTTCGTCAACACCATTTGATTAACTCTGGGCATTTTTGGCCCTTGATTTTGACCTTCTCTGCAGGAAGCAGAGATTGGGAGCTCTGCCCCTCCCTGCCTGGTCGTCAACAATGCCAGCTGAGGTGTGTGACTCTGAGATCCTTCCACCCAGTGACTGGTCTCTTGGTTAGGTCAGCCTGCTCCTCGGAGAACAGCGTCTGTCATCAGGGATTTAATGGCTTAAAAATAAAGGGGATTCAGTTGCACTTAGGAGCTCTGGCCAGTCACAAGCCTTGGCTGTGAACCCCAAGCCCTTCTCTCCACACACCCTCCATCCCCACCTCTACACACCCCTAGTACCCTCAGCTAGGAGACTAGTAGAAACCTTGGAGGACAATTAAGTTTGGCTTCTTGGAACCCTGAAAGGCAAAGACAAAGGGACCCCAACAAAAAGGGGTGTGTAGCCCACATGGGCTAACCCTGGGTTTGAAATGACCCCCCCTTCATTTAGAGTGGTCACTCAGGAGTCTGAACCTGGAATCAAATTCTGCTCTCTCCACTTTGGAACTGTATGACCTTCCCTGAGTGATGTAACCTCTCTGGACCTCAGTTTTCCCATCTGCAGAATTGGGATAGGAGAGGCTTACTTCTCAGTGTGTTTGTAACGATTAACTGCCTTAAAGGCCGTGAAGATTTTAGAACAATGCTGGCACGAAGAAAGCACACAATAAATACTAGTTGTTATTTCATTATTCATATTATTTATGTACTTACTTTGTTACTTCTTGTCCAGAATGTCAACTCCAGGAGGACACAAACCTCATTCCTTTTGCTGCCTGCCATGTCCTCTGCCCAAGCACAGGACCTGCACATATTTTCAAAAAAATGAAAATATTCTCTGGAGAAATGAATGCAGGAACATGACACTCCCCCTCCCCAACCCTCAGTTTCCTTATTTGTAATGTGGGAGACTTCTATTTCATTATCTGTGGTGATCTATGTTTTCCTAATCTATGTGATCATGTGACATTGCTTCTTGTAATTGGAAGAAAAAAATCATAAAACCTATATAAGACCTTATTTCCAATTGTCAAAAGTTGGATGCAACAGGATGGCCTTCAATAGGTGAATCTGTGATACTCACAGATACTGAAATATCATTCAGCTAGTGAACCATGAAAAGATATGGAGGAATCCGAATCTAATCTTAATCTAAGTGAAACAAGCCAAACTGGAAGGGATACATACTGTGTGATTCCAAAACTAAAGCATTCTGGAAAAGGCAAAAGACAATGACAGTAAAAAAGATCAGCGGTTGCCAGGGGTTTGGAAGGATGGAAGAATGGGGCAAATAGGCAGATTACAGGGAATTGTAGGACAATGAAACTTTTTTTTTAAAGATTTATTTATTTATACATACAAGCACTGAGGTACAGGCCAGAGTCCAGAGCGGTGAGAGGATTCACCAGAGACAGAGCGGGGAGCAGAACAGGCAGATCAAGTGAAATACACTGCTGAGGGGAGCAGCGGGCAAGGCAGGAGAGGTCTGCTACGCCATGTGGGTCCCCTCCCTTGCCGGCAGCAGGGATCGAACTCGTGCTGCAGTGGCTGCGTTTTGCTTCACAGTGCATTGCTTAACCCACTGCGCCACCAGGGAGGCCCAGTGAAACTATTTTGTACAATACTGCAGTGGTAAGTAGGTGTCACTATACATTTTTCAGGCCCATAGAATATTGAATATAGGGAAACCCTAACATAAACAATGGGTTTGGTTAATAATGATGTTTCAAAAAAATGATATGTCAATACTACATCTATTTTGACGAAAATACCACACTAGTGCAAACAGTTAATAATAGGGGAAACTGGGTGGGTGTGGGGGCCCTATATTATCCTGAAGTTTTCTGTAAATCTAAAACTACTCTTTAAAAAAATCTATTAATTAAAGAAAAAGTATAAACTCAGTTTCAAAAATTGGATTAATTGGTATCGTTTGGTGGGTTGGTTTGTGATTTTTTGACTGGATTTGACCATTAGTAGTGAGTTCTCATTGCACATTTTTCAAAGTGGACAGGGAGGTACACAGGCATGTTGTTCCTTTAGCCTGGCCCTGCACACACATGTGAACCCATCTCCTTCATGACAAATTTCTGGATCTCTCTGAGTGTCCTCGGGAACTGGAGACTCAACTGGCTGAATCCTCCCAATAATTTCCAGGCCCTCACGTGCTCTCCCTCACCCCCCCCCCCCCCCCCCCCCCCCCCCGCACCAAGTCAGTATTGGAATTGCAAAGGCTGTTGGGCAAAGGGTGCCATTAATGTTTGAGGTGGCTTCTCTTAGGGTCATGGAGGCTTTGCCCCAGACCATTCCTGTACAGAGGACGCTCCATGGGGTGGCAGGTGGGAGAGTATTGGCTGATACTGTCTTTTGCACCAAAAAAATGAGGCCTCCTTTCTGGGGCCCAGGAAAGAAACAGAGGCATATTTTTCCTTTTTCTCTTTTTAATTTACTTGTAGTAAATCCACATAACATAAATTTGCCAGTTTAGGTCGCTTTTAACCTTATGGTTCAGGAGTGTGGTGGCATGAATTACTACCTTCCAGCTCCTGAGCTCTACCCGTTCCACAAAACTCATTGCTTTCTCTCCGCAGTCTTTGGCAACCTCCATTCTACTTCCTCTCTCTATGAGTTTGGCTATTTTATGAACCTCACACACATTTGTTCTCCTTTTTTTTTTTTTAACCATTCAAGAATGGTGGCGCAGTGGGTTAAGCAACGCACTATGAGGCAAACCACTGCAGCACGAGTTCGATCCCTGCTGCCGGCCAGGGAGGGGACCCACATGGCGCAGCAGACCTCTCCTTCTGTGCCCGCTGCTCCCCTCGGCAGTTACTTCTGTTGATCTGCCTGTTCTGTTCCCCTCTCTGTCTCTGGTGAATCCTCTCACCCCCCGCGCCATGCCTCTGGCCTGTACCCCAGCTCTTGTATGCATAAATAAATCTTAAAAAAAAAAAGAATGTCTTTTATTATGTATGGGCATTTAACATTATTTCCTCAATCCATATATAGGCAAAAATAAGTGTATTGTTCAGCAATATAGATGGAACTTTCAAACTTAATCATTGCCTATAGAAGAAAAAGCCATCCCTGGAACATGCCTATCAAGGAGGACAATTCATCTGCCAACCTCCAAGAACATGCAGATGAGTATGATAGACAGACTGTTCCCATCTGAACCTTCATTCACAACCATGCGATAACCTTTCTTCAGGCCCAGATCACGTCTTGCCAACAATCATTAAATGTCCAAGAAGACTTACTTCAGCGTCTTCTGCTACAGAAATCTGAGACATAGGTTTCTTGGGTATCACCAGAAAATGTGTTGGCGCTTGAGGGGAAATATCGTGGAAAGCAAGACACTGGTCATCCTCATAAATGATTTTGGCTGGGATTTCCTTGCGGATCATCTTCCCCAAGATTGTGTCGCCACCAGGCAGAGCTGCCTGCGAGTTGGCGATCTCATCTGCCATTTCTGCCTCCATCTCTGCCTCCCTCCAGTGCGGCCGCCTGGGGAGACTGTTCTCCTTTTAAAATTTATCTTTATTTATTAGTTTTTAAAGATTTATTTATCCATGTGTACAAGAGCTGGGGTACAGGCCAGAGGCATGGGAGGTGAGAGGATTCACCAGAGATAGAGTAAGAGCAGAACAACTGAAACACATTGCTGAGGGGAGCAGCGGGCTAGGCAGGAAAGGTCTACTGTGCTGTGCGGGTCCCCCCTCCATGGCCGGGGGTCGAATTCTCGCTGCTGTGCTGCAGATGCTTCACAGAGTGGCGCTCAACCCGCTGTGCCACCAGGAAGGCCCTGTTCTCCTTTTTTGAAAAAAGATTTTATTATGCATGCATTCAAGAGCTGGCATATGGGCCAGAGACCCCAAAGGTGGTGTTGGGGGGTTAGAGGATTCACCAGACAGAGTGGGGAGCAGAACAGGCAGATTGACTGAAATACACTGCTGAGGGTAGCAGTGGGTAAGGCAGGAGAGGTTTGTTGCATCATGTGGGTTCCCTCCTTGATCTGGGATTGAACTTGTGCTGCCATGGCTGCAGAAGCCCCACAATGTGGCGCTCAACCCCTTGCACCATCAGGGAGGCCCATGTGTGTCCTTCTGTTGCTGGCGTGTTTCCTTCAGCATCACATCAAGATTCCTCTGTGTTGTAGCCTGTGTTAGAATTTCCTTCCTTTTCAAGGCTGCATAATCTTCCACTGCATGTCTAGACCGCCTACTGCTCGTCCACGTGTTGATGGAGACTTGGGCAGCTCCCACCTTTCAGTTATGGTGAGTAATACTGCTATGAATACAGAGATATAAATATCTGTTTGAATTCCTGCTTTCAGTTCTTTTGGGTATGTATCCAGAAGTGAAATTGTTATATTATATGGTAATTCTATTAAAAACAATTTTTGTTTTCAGGAAATATCATGTTCTTTTTAGCAGTGGCTGCACCATTTTGTGTTCCAGCCAGCACATAGACATTCAGATTTTCCCACGTCTTCACCAATACTTGGTTTGTCTGGTTGTTTTGATAGCAGCCATCCTTGTGAGTGTGAGGTGAGGCAGGGCACCTTGATTTGTGTCTGGAAGGTTTTCGTTGAGGGTGGCTCCAGCATGGTGCTGTGGAGAATCTTTGAGTTGTTATCTCAAGGAGGGTTGCACTGGGGGGTTAGGGGGACAGTTTTTACCAGATTTGTACTAAAGTTGTGTTGGCAGAACAAACTCCTTGGTTTTGTTTTGATTTAACTGGCCTGTTAAAAATCTACCACCACCAAGTTTTCTAAGAATTTTTTTTCTGCTCCAATTGCCACACGAGCTTTCCTGTGTTAAAACCATGTGATGTGTAGGATACAATAAGTGTTCAGGGCCTCCCTGGTGGCGCAGTGGGTTGAGCAACGCACTGTGAAGCAAACCGCAGCCACTGCAGCACAAGTTCGGTCCCTGCTGCCGGCCAGGGTGGGGACCCACATGGTGCAGCAGACCTCTCCTGCTGTGCCCGCTGCTCCCCTCAGCAGTGTGCTTCTGTTGATCTGCCTGTTCTGCTCTCCGCTCTCTGTGGTGAATCCTCTCACCCCCCCACACCTCTGGCCTGTACCCCAGTGCTTGTATGCATAAATAAATAAATCTTTAAAAAAAAAATAAGTGTTCAGTAAATGTGGACTGTGAATAATATTAAGAATACTTTAGTTGGGCCCTCCATGGTGGTGCAAGGGGTTAAGCAACGCATGATAAAGCAAACCACAGCCACTGCAGCATGAGTTTGATTCTTGCTGCTGCCCAGGAGGGGACCCACATGGCACAGCAGACCTCTCCTGAAACACACAGCAGTTGTGTTTCAGGTGATCGGCCTGTTCTGTTCCCCACTCTGTCTGTGGTGAATCTCCTCACCCCCTATACCTCTGGCCTGTACCCCAGTTCTTATATGCATAAATAAATCTTTAAAAAATAATAATACTTTGGTTGCCAGAGGTGGGGGTTAGAGGTAGTCAAATGGGTGATGGGGGTCAAAAGGTACAAACTTTCAGGGGCCTCCCTGGTGGCGCAGTGGGTTAAGCAACGCACTATGAAGCAAACAGCAGCCACTGCAGCACGAGTTCGACGAGTTCGATCCCTGCTGCCAGCCAGGCGGGGGACCCACATGGTGCAGCAGACCTTTCCTGCTGTGCCCGCTGCTCCCCTCAGCAGTGTGCTTCCGTTGATCTGCCTGTTCTGCTCCCTGCTTTCTGTGGTGAATCCTCTCACCCCGCCCATATC
>JAGFMF010011603.1:3145799-3160936 GCA_019455555.1 Galemys pyrenaicus
TCCTCTTTGGAGAATTGCCTTTTTAGCTCTTTTGCCCATTTTTTGACTGGATTGTTCACTTTGTTTTTGTTTAGTCTGGTTAGTTCTTTGTGGATCTGTTGTTGTTTTGCTTTTTTTTAATAAGATTTATTTATCTATGCACACAAGCACTGGGGTACAGTCCAGAGTCACAGGAGGTGAGAGGATTCACCATAGACAGAGCAGGGAGCAGAACAGGCAGATGGACTGAAATACCCTGATGAGGGGAGCAGCGGGCCAGGAAGGAGAGGTCTGCTGTGCCATGTGGGACCCCTCCCTGGCCGGGATTGAACTATGTGCTGCTGTGCCACTGATGCTCCACAGAGCTGTGCTTAACCTGCTGCGCCACCAGGGAGGCCCTGTTTTGCCATTTTGGGCCAGCTTCACTTTGGGATCCTGTCTGCCACCTCCTAAGACCAGGGGTAAGGCCAGAGGAGCCAGAGGTGGCTCCAGGGAGTCTATGCCCAGGCACAAGATCCCTTAGTGAGCCCCTCCCCCACCAGGCCAGTTCTGCCTTCTCTGCCCTTCCTACTTGCATGTAGATTCGCTCCTTAAGGACTTCTTCCCCTTCTCTCCTTTGCTAAGGGATGAGGGAGATGCAAATTCATCTGCTCCTTCCATCTCCCAGAGAGTGTAAACTTGAGAAGCCAAGGTGAAGATCTGCTTGTGTGAGAAAGACAGTAGATGCTGAGTGAGTCTGTGGGAAACCAGGGCCCAGGGGAGCAACAGGAGCCACAGTTGAGAGTATAACCGATCTCCCAGAGCACTGAGGAAGTACCTGGTTCATAGAAGGCTCAGGGGAGCCATGGAAGAGTGAGCACTGGCTCTGAAGGAGATCCAGTCCTGCACTGTTCTCAGTGTGGAATCCACATTCCTCACAGTGGCCTGCAGGGCCCTGCCCCCACCTCTCGAATGTCATTTCCTCCTACCCACCCTCTGGCTTGCTCTGCTCCAGGCACTCTGGTGTTTTCTTTCTGTTCCTCCAACACCACAGGGCCTTTGCATTCACTGTCCCTTGACCTGGAATCCTCTTCTGCCTGGCTCTGGACATGGCAGGTTACTTCTTGGGCTAGAGGGCTCACTCATATGTTACCTTCCATGGGGACCTTCTCTGACCACACTAAATTAGTCCTGTCAGTCCCTTCTCTGAAGTTCTCTCGCTCATTAAGTTACAAACCCACTGTTTTAGGGTTCACCATCATGCATGTCAGCTGACTAAATAGAGAAACCTGTCCAGCCTCAGCTGAGCTGTTTGACTACCCTGAGCCTTGGTTTTCTCGTAGGTGGAGAGGGGACAAACAGCCAGCACCTTCCCTGACCTTTATGCAAGGACAGGCTGTGACGATCTGAGAAAATTAGGGAAATGTTTTGAAAAGCACAAAGGAGAAGTCATAGCTGAGAGCCAAGAGACCAGCCTGGGAGAGAAACTGCTCAATTAACACATTTAATTGCTTTGCAAAGTGTTGCTTCCCATGCTGTGCCCCCTCCACTCCTTTTGCAAATAGTCTCACCTCTTTCTTGTCCTGGGAGAAGTAACAACTTAAGGAGAAAAGACTATTGATTTGATTTACTCTCATCTTCACCTGATAGTGGGAAGGTTCAGTGTTTGTTACACTTTCCAGCCAAATCCTGAGAGGTGGGGCTGTGGCAGAACCTGCACAGTGACCTTGGAAGTTTCTCTTCCCTTCTCTGGGGCTTTTGCATCCCTTGAAGGAGAGAATGGAAATGTTTGCGGCTTGGGTTCTCTCAGTGCTGGTATTTAAGATAGCACAGGCTTGCCAGGAGGGAGGAGAAACCATGCTGTCCCAAAGTGCCCCTGGCATGGGCCTTATCCAGCCTGTCCATTAATAACACTCCATCAGTCCCTGCTTTCCCTCTCAAAGCACTTTCCCATCCATTATCTCCCTGAGTCTCTGGGATGGAGGTGGGGCTGCAGGCCGCTGTCTTCTCTCCCAGTTTGGCAGAGAAGAAAGGAGGAAAGAAGCAAGGTCTTGCCGGCCTGTGCATACTCATTTTCTACTACCCTCTCCCCTGCTTCTGCCTCAGGACCTTTGCACATACCATTCTTGCAATCTAGAATATTCTTTCCCCAGATACCCAGATTTCACTAACTCTCAGATGTCTCCAAGAGACCTTCCCTATCACCTGTTTCTTACAATAACCCACCTCCCATTCCTTACTCTTTTTTATTTTTTTTCTCTGGTGTTTCTCCACTCTTGACATCAGATGAGCTCTTTACTTGTTCATTGTTTTTCCTCTTCCCTTAGAAGAGAATACTCTTCTAATACTCCATGAGATGAGTATTTTTGTCTGTCATATTTAGGGTTGTCTATGCCCCCAGCATGGGTTTGGAACAGTGGGAACGCTCGCTAAGTAATTGCTGATTGATTTGATTTCCCGGAGATGGAGAGTGTGAGTGTTCATGAGAGACAGATTTCATCTACCCCCTGCCACCAGGCTGGTCCTGGTGCCCTGGGTGGGTTTCTTTTCTGGGAGAATCTCTCATCGGAAATCAGGACTGTGATGTCTTTTTTTAAAGCTTGGTTTTAATCATGACCAAGATCAATGCACTTTCTTTTCTAGCCTTATCTTGCTTTCTTGGGGAAGGAGGGACAAGGGAAAAAGGGCAAGATATTTAGGTTACATGTTGCAGATGAACGATAGGGATAAATTGCTAAAAAAAGAGATTTGATTCCTTTGTACACAGGACTGGAGTCTTCCTGGCTGGTTTTTATACCTCGTACAATAATAATGGGGTAAAAATGGATAGACTCACCGTATCTACAATGACCTTCACAAGATCACAGGTAAGACATGTGTCCCTGTCTGTGTGGAACTTTTGCACACTTATTACAAAGCCCTGAAACCACCCTGAATGGTGGGTCTGCTATGATGATCCTTGTTTTGCAGGTGAGGAAACTGAGACTCGACTCGGTAGCATGAAGCACAGGGCTCACTGATCTAAGATCACATCGTTAGATAGATGCCAATGTAAGCAATACTGGAAAAACCCTTTGAGGAGCGACCTTCTTTGGAGCAGAGTGGGCTCCCTGGAGTCAGTCTGCCTGACTCTGAAACTGGATAAATGAACTGGCTGCCCTGGACCTCTTTCTCCTCTTCTGGAAAGCGAGGATAACAACGGTGCTGTTGCTGCTGCCGATGCAAGTGTCAGTGAAAATTCACTGGGCAGAGACTGGCGCATGGTAAGTGCTCAATATATATATCAGCTATTTTTGTCATTCTGTTGCTTTCTCCCTCCCCCCACACCCGGTGGGCTTCCTGGAGGAGGAGTTCTGTTAGATAGTCCTGTAGCCAGCTGAGTTCCCGACCTTTAGACAGGCTTAGATCTCCACCCCTGTCAGGAAATTCCCCACTGGGGGGGGGGGGTGGTGTGATGGCCTCTGGTGGCCCTTCTCACCCTCCCCCAACCATCACACTCACACACCAGCCCCACCAGAGGGTCATGTGCCTGTCCCTCAGCCTGTGTGTGACTCAGCCTGGCGGCTGGACCAGATGGTGGGAGGGGACTTGGAGATTAGTACTGCCAGGGGTTTCTCAGAGCAGCTGCCTGACTGCAAAGGTCAAGGTATTGGGTTTCCACCTTGCATGGCGCCCTGGGAGGTGTGCACGAGACCCAGGGAGACCAGGCTGGGGCTGCCCCACCCCTCACCATCATGGGGTTGATGTTATAATTAGTCTTTTCATGTGTACACTTGACAAGTTTATGAAACCTTTCTCCACTGCACCAGGTCTGCAGGATGGCTACTTTTCTTTTGGTCATCCCCATGAAGTGGGGCTTCTTGAGGCCGAATGTCCCTTGGTTGGTGCAGTAAGGACCCAGCTGAAGTTTGCAGAATTTAAGCTCAGCGAGCCTGCCGACACAGTGCACAGGCTGTCCTCAAAGCTGTGTGCAGGCGTGTGCATGCATATGTGTGTGCGAGCATGTACATGCACATGTGAATGTGGAGGCAGGAGCTGACCCACTCTGGACACGCAACCCAGTTCTTCTGATTGTCTAAATTCATGTCGAAGCATTAGAAGTACGTGACCTGTCTTTTTATTGATGTATCATTGTGATTGATTTTTATTTATATTTGAGCAGGCATGATAGTCACATAGTTCAAAATTCAGATAAGCACAGTAAAACATCCCCATCCCTCTCCTGTCATCCCTCCACTCAGGTCTCCTTCCCAGAGGCATGCAGTGATAGGCTTCTTCTACCGGTGTTCTGTGCTTCCACACATCAATATGAACCCAACTGTTCCCATCCAACACTCCATGCAAATGGTCACACATTACACTTGCTGTTCTGTTTCCTCCCTGTCCTGGAGCTCACTCTACATGCACACAAGAGCTGTTTTGAGACTGCTGGACTGCTGAGGGTGCGTGATGCTTTACAGCAGGAAACACCTTCCTCACTGGTCCCCTGTGGTTTGACATTTAGGTTATTCTTGGGACTTGAAATGACAGGGATGACACATACTCCTGTTACCTGCTCTGTTGGATCTGTGTGTGGGGAGATGTAGAACCTGGCTTCTCGAAATGTCTCAGGACTGACAGCTGGGCATCAAATGGGAGCTTCGCTGCAGCTGTAGCCTCACAAGCTCCACCCCACACCTGCTAGATTGGGATCTGCATTTTAAAGAGCTGCCCAGGGGATTTGGACATGCATTAACGTTTAAGAAGCACTGGTCTGGAAGATAGATTCCCAGAAGTGGAATTGCTGGGTCAAGAGATAAGTACATTTCTAAGTTTGACAGGTGCAGTCACACTGACATCTGCAGAGGTCGATTCGATAGCTACTCCCACCTGTGATGTATAAGCAGGCTCAGAGGAACTTGAAAATCAAAATCCACATCCAGAGCCACGATCTATGGAGAGTACAGTTCTGTGAGTCTGGTGGACCAGGAGTCTTCAATTTACAAAGAAAGCTGGGTGATTCTGGTGTTCAACTATGTTCGGGCACATCCGGCCAAAAGGCCTTTGATTCCAGAGGCTTCGTTGGGCTGCAGGGTGGTGTGGCTATAATGATCTTTAAATCTTCATCCAGGGCTGGCAAACTCAAATATGAGTAGTCATGACTTCAGTGGGCTGAGTTAGGTTTATAAAGACATTAAAAAATAGCAACACGTTTCACAATGTGAACCACAGCATTGTTTATACTAGTTCAGACATGGAGGCAGCATAAGTCTCCCTCAATAGGGTGAATGTGTCAAAAATGTGGTGCAAACATGGAACATTCAATAACCACAGGAAAGGATGAAATACAGCCATTTTCAGCAAAATGGAGGGAATTTGAAAAAGTTATATGCAACAAAACAAATAAGAACAATAAAAAAAAATACCGGGCCTTTCTGTAACAGACAATTTGACAGTGCAAGACACTTTCCAAGACTACTGGACGTAACAGGCATCTTGAGGGCTTTGCACATTAGAGGGAAGGGGGAGAGAAAGGGACAAGGGGAAACCAAAGATAATCTTGGGGCAAAGAGGGCCTCCCTGGTGGCGCAGTGGGTTAAGCAACGCACTATGAGGCAGACTGCAGCCACTGTAGCACCGCACTATGAGGCAGACTGCAGCCACTGTAGCACGAGTTCGATCCCTGCCGCTGGCCAGGGAGGGGACCCATGTGGCGCGGCAGACCTCTCCTGCTGTGCCCGCTGCTCCCCTCAGCAGAGTGCTTCTGTTGATCTGCCTGTTCTGCTCCCCGCTCTGTCTGTGGTGGATCCTCTCACCGCCCCCACACCTCTGGCCTGTACCCCAGTGCTTGTGTGCATAAATAAATAAATCTTTAAAAAAAAAAATCTTGGGGCAAAGAAAAAAAATTAGAATAGGTACTAAGCAGGCAAAATGCCTTTGGGATGAAAAGGGCCTGTGGTTGATGAGTTTGGGAACGCTGGTATCCTTACCAAGACTGTTTTTTTAAAGATTTCTTTATTTATGCATACAAGAGCTGGGGTATAGGCCAGAGGCGTGTGTGTTGGGGTGTGTGTGAGAGGATCCACCAGAGACAGAGTGGGGAACAGAACAGGCAGATCCACTGAAACACACTCCTGAGGGAGCAGCGGGTGAGGCAGGAGAGGTCTGCTGCGCCATGTGGGTCTCCTCCCTGGCTGGGATCGAACTCGCACTGCTGTGCTGCAGATGCTTCACAGTGCGGTGCTCAACCCGCTGTGCCACCAGGGAAGCCCCCAAAGCTTTATTTTTAAGATTTATTTATTTATGCATACAAGAGCTGGGGTGCAGGCCAGAGGTGTGTGTAGTGGGGAGGTGAGAGGATTCACCAGCGACAGTGTGGGGAGTAGAACAGGTGGATTGATTGAAATACACTGCTGAGGGGAGCAGCGGGCCAGGCAGGAGAGGTCTGCTGCACCATGTGGGTCACTTCCCTGGTGGGTATCGAACACCTGCTGCAGTGGCTGCAGATGCTTCATAGTGCTGCGACCCAAGCCCTTGACCACCAGGGAGGCCCCTCCTCACCAGGCCTTTTAGAAAAATCTGAGCAGTCTTCCTGGTGAGGATGTGGGTCTCCTCTTCCCCACCTTGTTGGAGAGTTCAGGGATCAAGTTTCCCATTTTACAGATGAGAAACTGAGTCCAGAGTGAAGAAAGGGTGGTCTGGGTCTTGCAGAAAAGCTTATGCAATTTTTAAAAAATTTTCAGGCCACGTGCCCAAGATTCTGTCATGGTAAGTGCAGGTTCCTGAGGAAGGAGGGGACACATATGCAGGGAATATGCAGGGTGCATAACAGACTTGTTCCAGGTGCCAGAGTGGGCCCCAGGGAGGAGAGGTGAAGGCTGAGAAGTCGTTGGTGATTTTCAGCTTTTGTTCATTGCAAGCAGGGATTTAGACTGGGGTTGGCAAACATTTCCTTGAGGGGCCAGAAAAGAAACGCTGTAGACCTCACAGGCCACAGTCTCTGTCACTACTGTTCCACTCTGCCTTTGCAGCCAAGTAGCCACAGACTGTCGGTAGGTAAGGGGATGGCGTGGCAGTGCGCCCGTACTTTATTTTTGGACGCTGAAATTTGAATTTCATATCATTTTCGTGTGTCACGAAATGGCCGCCTTTTGATATTTTTTTTCTGCCCAGCCATTTTTATGTAAAAACCATTCTTAGCTCACAAACTGTACAAAAGCAGACAGTAGGCTGGATTTGGCTGAAGTTTGCTGACCCCTGATTTAGAGTATGGAGAGGAGTTTGCCAGGCAGCTGGTTGAAGGGGGTGCCACGCAGTGAGTTTGGCAGGTGCAGGGACAGGGAGGTGGCAGGGAAGAAAAGGTGGAACAGACAAGTTGAAATCAAATCGTGGGACTCTTGGTTGCCAGTCCAGCTCTGCCCCTGCCCAGGAGATCAAACACAAATGAGGTTCAAGGCAGGCTGGAAATGCATTCAGAACATAAAGGTTTTTGAGGGGGGCCTCCCTGGTGGTGCAGTGGGTTAAGCAACGCACTATGAAGCAAACTGCAGCCACTGCAGCATGAGTTCGATCCCTGTTGCCGGCCAGGAAGGGGACCCACATGACGCAGCAGACCTCGCTTGCCTTGCCCGCTGCTGCCCTCAGCAGTGTGTTTCAGTCAGTCTGCCTGTTCTGCTCCCCACTCTGTCTGGTGAATCCTCTCACCTCCCATGCGTCTCTGGCCTGCACCCCAGCTCTTGTGTGCATAAATAAATAAATCTTTAAAAAAAAAAAGGTTTTTGAGGTATCCCTGTGTGCAGATGCAACTCTAGCCACTGGACAGTCCGTGGGACGCCAGTCCACTAAAAACACTACTTGCAAACTGTAGGGGAGACAGATGTGAGCAAAATAGATGATGTGGCAGGTGAGATGTGCAGCGGTCTCTGGATAAGCAGAACTCCAGGCGGGGAGAAAATACCAGGAGTAGTGTGATCTTTTACTGGGGTTTCAGGAAAACCTCTATGCGAAGGGGACATTTGTGGAAAGGCTGGAAAGAGTCCCAGAATGAGCCCAGGGCAGCTCTAATTCCAGGGCAGCCGTGGCAAAGGGAGTAGCCAGTGCAGTGGTCCCAAGGAGGGAGCCTGCTGGAATGTTCTAGAAACAGTGAGGAGCCAGTGGGCTGGAGCAGAGGGAGAGCAAAGGTACCGAGGGCAGAGAGAAAAAGTGGGCAGACCATGAAGGACTTTGTAGGCTGCTGTGAGGACCTTTGGCTTTTGCTGGGAGTAAGTGGGAGCTGTGGAGGGTTAAAGACAGAGGAGGGAGTGGCTCTGACTGAAGTCCTTCCTGGGTCCTTCTGGCTGAGTGTGGGAAATGGACAGGAGGTGGATGAGAGTGAAGGTGAGACATTGCTGGACTGACTCCTCAGGTTATTTGCACTATGAATGCGAAGCTGTAGAATTTGCTGGTGTTTAGGGTGTGTGGGGTGTGAGAAATTCCAAGCTGACAGTGCAAACCTCCAAATGTAATTGGTGGCCACCAAATCAAAATTTAAAATATCCCCTGGTGGGCGGTCAAAGCCTGTGGTGGGCCTGCAGTTTGCAGCCTGCATTCTCCTTCTGCCAGGCTTCTCTCCGGCATTTTAAACTCTCACAGCGATTTTCCCTTAATTTTTTTCCCCCTTCTGTGTCCTTTACCAAACTAGATAGGAAAGCCACCCAGAAAGGCAAGGGGTTGTGCTTTTTATTTCTTGGTATTTCCTGATGAAATTAGTGATTGTAGGGGTGGGTGGCTAAGGGGCCTTTCCTGAGTGGTTAGTTGACTACAAGTGTGTCCAATAGTTAATTTGGGGTGAGCCTTCTGAGAGCCAGGCCCCTAATATTCTCACCCTGGCTCTGTTCCTCTCTGGCTGAGTAGTCTCAGCTCTTGAAACCTCTAAACCTGCTCATGGATGCTGTCTTCAAACAGCTGAACAGCTTCCTCCCCTTCCAGATACAGTCTAGTCTGACCAGATTTCTCAGAAGAGTCAGAGCTCCTCACCAGTGCCCCTTCCCCTCCCCCATCTGTCCTTGTACCTCTGAAGGGACTTCTGCCCATCCTCCTTCCCAAAGCTCGATGCTGACTTTCTCCACTGCCAGGCTGCAGAAGCTTCTTCTAGGTATTCGCTGTCCTCACTCTGAGGCTCTAGGATAACACTTACTTCTGGAAACTCCATTTACTCTGGCTCCTGTATAGGTTTTTCTTCCTGGATCCCCTCCACCTCAGTCTTCCCCCCTCTGGGCTCCTCCCTTGGTCTCTCCTCTATCCTCCACAGTAAGTGCCCTTGGTCAGCAGATGGCAAAGCCAGTTCCTACAGAGCCAAGAAGTTAAGGAAAATGACTGAAGTGAGCCAGATGTGCAATTTCGACACGAATAGTTAAATCATTAAAATGCATGATATTATTCAACAAGTGCCGAGTCCGGTTTTAAACACTTTATGTGTGTATTAATTCTCATAACAACCCTTGGCTGCTATGACTAGTTCCTTTTTTCCAGATGGGCAGCTGAGGCACAGAGAGACTGAGTAACCTGCCTGAGCTCACACAGCTTGGTGGTGGCAGCAGAGCCATGATTTGAACCTAGGCTGTTTGGCCTCAGAGTGTGACATTAATCACCCTCCACGACAACTTTGATACTAACTTCCACCCACACCCCCTTTTGGCCAAAGCATAGAAATTCTATCTATTTACCACTAACTTCCCCCTCCCCAGCCCCTTGTTGCAAGTGGACAGTGTTAATCTCCTTGCAATATCTGGTGCTGGAATCTTGCCCAGTTGGCTGATTGTACTAAAATGTACAGTGTGTGCACACCTCTGACCCAGCTATTCCTTCTGCATTACTGTTCTAGAGAAATATCTTGCTCAAGGAGGTAAACACAGGATGTTCATTGCAGCAGTGAACCTAATCATGAAAAATTGGAAACAACCTAAGTGTCCATTCACAGGGGAATGAAAAAGAAAGTTTGCATATTTCTATCACAGAATACTATGCAGCAAGTTAAAGAAGTTAAAGAAGTTGTTCTGTTAAGTGTTGTGACTTATGGGGGTTGAGGAGACAGGAAACAAGCTGCAGAACAATACTTACATTATTCTTTTTGCAGATATTTATGGGGCTTCTGCTCTAGGCTATGTGCAGCAGCAGCATTAGCAGCAGCAGCTGCAGCTAGGAAAACAAACTCCCTGCCTTAGCTGAGCTAATGCTTACCTGGGAGAAGGTAGAGGCAGAGAATGAATAAGTCAGTGGTGGTAAGTACAATGAAGAAATGTATGGTTTCCCACCAAAATAATTTTATGTGTTTTCTTGGGTATTTACTTATGTTTACAAATGCATGGGGTGGGGGGACCATCTGCAAGGAAGTATCCCCTAATGTGGGGGGAGTGGCAAGTGAAAGAGGAGGACAAGGTAGTGTCCAAAGACGTTTTACAGAATATACCCATGTATCGCTTGTGGAATGAAATATGATAATAGCAAGCAACTGGAACCTCCTACAAGACTGGTGGAAACATAAAATGGTGCAAACGCTTTGGAAAACTGTTGGCAGTTCCTTGTGAATGTTAAACACATAACTCAGCAACACCACTCCTAAATATTTGCTAAGTCCACAGAGAGACTTGTCAACCAGGATTTACAGTGGCTTTATTCATAGTAGCCCCAAAGTGGAAACATCAAAAACCATTTTAGGGGGACTAGGTGAACTGCAGTGCTGGGTACACAGGGCCAGTACTGGGCTGTAACAAGGAATAAGCTACTGATACACGATACCCTGATGGATCTCAAGGCTTTAGATCCAGTGGAGGAAAGCAGGCACAAAAGAGCACAAAGCATCTGACTCCAATTATATGACCAGCAACACTAATCTGTGCTGATAGAAATCAGAGGGATGGGTGCCTGTGGGGATGTGGGTTGACTGGAAGGGAACTTTCTGGAATGATGGAAATGTTCTAGATCTTGATTAGAAAGGTGTACACGTGGAAAGGCATTTGTCAAAATTCTTTGAAACATACACTTCAGATCTGTGCATTTCACTGTAATTAATATAATAATAATAATGCTTAATAGTAATAAAAAATAAATGCCAAAACCTGGAGAGGAATATTCTGACTTGTTAAGACTGTTTATTTCTGAATGGTGGAAATGTAGGTGGTTTTCTTCTATGTTCTCATCTGGGGTTTTCCAAAGTTTTAGCAATGCATATATATTCTTTCAGTGACCAGGGGGGAAAATTTCAAAAATTATATGGCTTTACATTTATGAAAAAAAGAACATGTCTCTTGTGCATCTTTTATTTGATTAGTCATTTTGAGTTTTTTTTTTTTTTTAAGAAAGGAAGAGGAAGCATGAGAAAAAGAATTCTCTCAGTCTGGGCCTCCCTGGTGAAGCATCAGCAGCTGGGCTTGGAGAGTTCGATCCCAGGCCAGGGAGGTGACCCACATGGCACAGCAGACCTCTCCTTCCTGACAGGCAGCTCCCCTCAACAGTGTGTTTCAGTAGATCTGCCGGTTCTGCTTCCCACTCTGTCTCTGGTGACTCCCCTCACCTCCCGAGACTGGCCTGTGCCCTGACTCTTGTGTGCATAAATAAATAAATTCTTTAAAAAAATTTCTCTCAGTCCTTTTTGTTTCAACAAATATAAAATGGGAAACAGCAGTAGTCAGTCCTGAGTACTGTAGAAAATGAAAATAATTCAGGGCAATCATTCTGCAATCAAGAGCCTACGGTTGTGAAAAGTACCTGAGGTATCTTCTCAGCCCTTTCAGGGTGTCAGAAAGGCCCCCTTCTCCATGAAGACTTCCTTGATTTCTTTCTTTAACAGTCTCTGCATAACTTTCTTACCTCCACCCTGCCTTTGGACTGGAAGCTTTCTTTCTCTCTGAGTTCCCAGAGCCTACTATTGTGCTTTGCAGGAAATTCTCTGAAATAATTTTTTTTAGAATACCCCAAAGCAGGCCCTAGGGGAGAGTAGGTCCCTCCCTTTTCACACTTTCACCCCCCACTGAAGCCATATCTGGCTGATGAGGAACTGAGAAGGTGACCTCTTAGTCTCTGGGGAGCGGATACCCAGGGGACTCCCACAAGCTTAGTAGAAACTTCTGCCTTCCCTTGAAAGGTCAAGCTGACCATCTCTGGCCTGCCCTCTCCCACTTTCGGGTTTTCTTGACTTAGTTGAGTGGTTGGGTGGGGAGGAGCTGCAACCTGCAGCGACAGGAGTGTCAAGCGCTGAACTTGCTCCCCTGCTACCCTTCTGTCCTCCGGGGGAGCCCAGGCACCCCAGCGATGAGGCAGGGAGTGTGTGTGTTTGCCAGCGCAATCCTTGGCCCCAGCAGCAACTGGGCCGCTCGCATTGTTTTCAGTCTCCGGGAACACAATAGAAGTTTTGCAGAGCCTCAGGGAGCGTCTACAAAGTGCTCTCCTCTGAGAGCAAGACGCCCGCTTTTCTGGCAGCTTTTTATCTTTGCATCCAGGGGAAGGCTCGGAGGGGCAGGACTGTGGGGCTGTTCTTAAGAAGAGTAGGGGTTTGCAATAAATAAGATGCCATAATAAAGGATAACGGGGGTGAGGGTGGAGATGGACAGGGGTCGTGTGTGTGTGTGTGTGTGTGTGTGTGTGTGTGTGTTTCTGTTTCTGCTGGAGCAGGGAATTCGAAAGAACAGACAGGCTATCACCAGCAAGTTCTTTCCTTTCTATCTAGAAATTATATAGGTTCATGCACTTCTCTGTCCTCACTTCTGCCAGTCACCAAGTCAAGCACCCCTTCCCATTTCCCTCAAGCCCCCAGGGATAGCTGTTTCTCTGTTTCCTATAGTCCAGGCTCTTATTTACTCTGTGTGACACCGGGCAACTTACTGCAAGTCTCTCTGTCAGTTTCTTTACAAAATGAGAATGATTTCGGTGCCAACAATAAGCATTCTCATTGTTATGAAGGCATAATGAGTCAAGACATGGAAAGCACCTGGAACAGTTACTCAGCACACAGTATGTGTTTTAAGAGGGTTAGTTAGGGTCTGGTAAGAACAATCATTTAAGGGGCCTCCCTGGTGGCGCAGTGGGTTAAGCAACGCAATATGAATCAACGCAATATGAAGCAAACCGCAGCCACTGCAGCATGAGTTCGATCCCTGCTGCTGGCCAGGGAGGGGACCCACATGGTGCAGCAGACCTCTCCTGCTGTGCCCGCTGCTCCCCTCAGCAGTGTGCTTCTGTTGATCTGCCTGTTCTGCTCCCTGCTTTCTGTGGTGAATCCTCTCACCGCCCCCCCACACTTCTGGCCTGTACCCCCAGTGCTTGTGTGCATAAATAAATCTTTTAAAAAAAAAGAACAATCATTTAAAAACCAGAAACATGTTATCAAACCTTATAGTCCCTCTCCCAATCCCTGCTTCCATTGACTCCACCTTGCCATTCGAACTTCATCTCCTGCTACTCTTCTCATTGCTCACTGTTCCCACCTCATTGACTCCTTGTTACCCTTGGAAAGGTTCAAGCTTGGTGAGCTTTTGCACTTGCCTTTTTTACTCTGCCTGGAAAGTCCTCATGCTTTGCAGAATGGGTTCTGACTCAGCATTCAGATCTCAACCATGACCTCCCTAAGAGGATGTCTCCCCCAATTAGGACATAATTTATAAAGGATGGAGCTCTCTGTCTTATTCACTGTTTCCCCCCTGCATCTAGCAGAATGGCTGGTATGTAGTAGATGCTTAGTAAAATAGGAGGTGGTTAAAGGAATGAACAAATGAGAAAAAAACTCTGGGATTACTCTGAGAGTGGAGCACTGGACAAAGTCTTTTGGGGAATGTGGAAGATAATTAGTTCAGGTTGGGACTTGTGTTTGAAATGTAGGTACCCCAGCATTTCTTGAAATGCTTGAAAGAATGTCCACTATGGGGGCCTCCCTGGTGGCACAAGGGGTTAGGCACCACACTATGAAGCATCCACAGCCACCACAGCATGAGTTTGATTCCTGGTCAGGGAGGGGACCCATGTGACTCACATGGCTTGGTAGTTCTCTCTGGTCTCGCCCGCTGCTCCCCTCAGCAGTGTGTTTCAGTAAATCTGCCCGTTCTGTTCCCCTCTCTGTCTCTGGTGAATCCTCTCACCTGCTGCACCTCTGGCCTGTACCCCAGTTCTTGGATGCATAAATATATAAATCTTTAAAATAAAAAAAGAATGTACATTATGTACCTCACCTAGGTCTGCAGTATTCTGAGGAGGAAGTTCATGGCTAGAGCTATGTTTCTGGGGTTTTATCAACCATGTAGTGTATTCATCAGAATGACTTTTTCTACAAGTAAATGAAAACTCAACTCAGTATGTGTCCTGAGGCAAGGCAGTCCCAGGACTAGTTAATTCAGTGGTTCAGCAGCAGCAGCAGAAAGTATCTGGGTTCTTTCTATCTTCCCATCATCATGATGACACAGACTCTCTTCATGGGTCCAAGATGGCTGCCATGGCTCCAGACAATGAGTCTTCACAAGAGAAAAGAACAGAAAAAAACACTTTCTTTTCTTGTGATAAGAGGGAGGAAAAAGTTGCAGCCACTGAGAGAGTTCATATCCAGAACTTTTGGCTCTCAAATCCCTCAATTATTATATCATTCAAGGATTCTTAAGATGCAAGTGGTACAAATCCAACACAAACCAGTTCAAGCAAAACAGAGAATGTATTGGCTCATGTAAGTAAAAAGTCTATATGGCTTCAGGCATAGCTGGATTTGGGTTCAAAAAGACACTGCTTCCTTCTCAAATGTCTGTCTTGTCAGGTTGTCTGATTGACATAATCAGACTGCATGTCTGATGTGTCTTCCTCTAGAGAGAAGGGGGATAGTGAGTCTCACCCAAACCTTGTGGGCTGGAAGTGGGGAGACAGTATCTCCAAAATTCAGCTGGGCCCCAGCACTAGAAGAAAAGGAGTGGATGCTGGGTGGGCAGAAACAAAGTGCTTGGTAGGCTCACCCTGACTCCAATCTCACCGGCCCCCATCCCACCCTGCACCACTCTCTCAGATTAACTGCCATAAAGGACACTTGTGACGAAGGTAGTCCTTCATTCAGACAATTCCAAGGAACTTCCTACTGCTGGCTGATTTAATTATCATTTGCTCAGCTTGACATGGAAAGACTTTTGCAATATGACACCAGTCATCTCTAGCCCAGGGATCTGTGGGGATGCTGCTCTCAGGTCAGGACAGCA